>ADNK01002282.1:0-45082 GCA_000320545.1 Bigelowiella natans CCMP2755
ATATATATATATATATATGTATATATGTGTATGCACATATACGCACCCACACACACACACACACACATCCGTGTCTGTCTGTGTGTGTGTCTCTGTCTCTCTCTCTTATATCTCTCTATATATATCTATCACACACACACATGCGCGCGCGCGCATATATATATATATATATATATATATATATATATATATTTAAATATATTATACATCATCGCATTTCTCACACGTATAGCACTACCGAGAGGGTGTCGCAGAGCCGCAAATTCGCCTTTGAAGCAGCCTCCCTAGACGTGAATGCCAAAGCAAAATGAACAATACACATATAGTCACATATATAAATATATATGTTTTATCTGCATATGATACGAGCGACTCTAAATGCCTCTTTAGATGCTTTAGGCTATAATCCCTCGTATTCCCCTCTAGTATATCCGCAGCATTCAAGGAAACGCTCCCGTAATACGCTCTTGAACCTAATCGCCTTCTCGACGTCATTGTTTCTCTTCGTCCTCGATATTATCAACGCCCCTTTTGGACAGGCAAACCACGGAAAACGACAACAAAACAACGATGACGATAAGCATGACCCCGCCAACGCAACGGTGCGGCCAGAAACAAACAAAACAAGACGATTAATCACAAGAAGGCCGCTCAGATTGCCCTGCGGCAGAAAGAATCCGCGTGGTTAACATCGTTGCAATGGCCTCTCTTCGAGCTATTATTGCCCATTGTTATTCAGGCGTAGCAGTTCATCATACACGATGCCTTCAGGAACGAATGCTCAATGTCAGCAGCAGAGTGCGGCTCTATCTCCTGACCGTGAGGAGAGAGAAGGCGCGCCGCGGAGGTGAAGAATGGAATGGCGCTCATTTTCTACGAAACGACACACAGAAAGACAAGCAGGTGAAACAGTCACGTGGGGGGTGGATTGGCAGATGAAGCATGGCATCGTCTTCTCCGACCGAGTATAAGACGTTTGAGCCAAGAACGAAGTCGAAACCGGCCTGTTTAAGAGAGCAGAAGATGCATTCAGCAGCCGCAATACATAAGCATCATCATCCAAAACATGCGTAGCGTAGATACACGCAAGATTTCAACCAAACAGAGAATAAATAATATGTACATATATATATATATATATATATATATATATATCTAAAGAGAGAGTAAAAAGGCAACTCACCGAGATGCAAGATTTCTTCAGATGCTCCTCATTGCCCCTAACCATTCAATGCACAGAATCATGCAAGTAACGCCACAACAATCTCAGGAAATGCTAGTACGCTTTCCGAGAAGAAAAGGCGTTTGTTTTTCGAGTGTAGTTGCCCAAAACACGCTTGTGTAGAGATGATAGGGGGAAATGCCGGAAGGACCACTCAAGATGGCTGCAGGTGAGAGACACGAATCCTCCATCGTTGCGACCTTCACCAGCTCCTCTGAAATAGACCTGCGCGTTGAAAATCAGCATCGATCTCACCGCCGATCTCGCCAGAGCGAGTGAAGGGTGCTAAAGCTATGCAGATGAACGCGCGATGGCTAAGCTACTCGATTTGGATGTTTTCTACGCTCAACGGTATCACATATGTTGGCACTTGGCCGCTCTTTGACCTTGTTTCGAGCGATGTTTCGCGCGAGTAGACGTACGACTTTAACGTTGCCGTCAGTCAATACAACCGAGCTCATAGGCCCTCCATCTTTGGCGATTGAGGCCTTCCCTCCCCCCCCTTCCGTTCCTTCTGTCTTTGTTCTCTTTCGCCTTCGCTCGGCTCGATGCAGGCAAATGGAGGCGACCATACCCGCTAGCCCCACCCCTGCTCCTATCACCGTGAGTTACATATTAGGCTGTGAGCTTGTATCTTGAACGATGTATCCATATATATATATATATATATATATATATATATATGTACATATAGATATTTATAAATATTTCATATCGATAGCAAAAACCTAGCTCAAGGACTTTGAGACCCCTCCCCCCCTCCACATGACTAGACTGCCTGCTTCTCTCCCCATCTTTGGGAGGGGATGTGGGAGGCGTGAGTTGGTCTTTCCATTCATTCGACAGCTGATTAAATCGCATATATTTATATTAGCAAAAACTAACAAATTCCGTTGCGAAATAGATGGTAGAGGGGCTGTGCAGCGTGTTTGCTATTTGTTGTATGTTTATAGTTTGGTTTATTCGTACTAATTTTGAAAGGCTCGGTAAGATATTACGTGTCAATGTGGAATAATTATTGTTAAAGGCATTGTTGCTGTGGTCGTTGTCTTAACTACAATTTCTATAAATTCTTTAGCTAAAGAGGATACTTAACGATTTAGGTATTTTTGGTGTTGTTGATATTGTGTGTACGTGATTGAGGATGTAAGATGCCAAGAGAAATGAGCCTCCCCATACACTTTGTCCGCTATCGAATGCTGAGGATCAGATATATCACCATCGTTCTCTGAGAGAAAGGTCTATTCGAAATGAAAGCGAAGTAATAGTTCCAATAGATGCGCACATGACAAAAACTAGCCATGTGGTTTCAGCAAGATACCAGGTGCAATCCTCGTCAAAATTCATACATCAAACCGAATGTAAATAACATGGTTTCACACCGCCAATATTCTCTTCGTATGAACATGTGCGCGCTCAGGCATAATTGTGAGCTCTCTAGTTAAATCTCAAGGTCTTCTCGAATCGGCTGCTACTATTCTCCCACTCTCCCATTGCGTACTGAATGTCTTTGGCTGTCGGTGCTCTAGTGAGATCTTCGCGATGTGCTAATAGCAAATTATTTCCCACAAGGAAAAGGATGACACGGTGCTCTTTCTCTACTGCTATTTCTTCGCTCTTGCTTGCAAACTACCTTCGCTTCGACTGTACCGCAGCGGATCAAATACTCGTAAATCGGGTGCTGGGGCTTGTGCAATGACGGTGCTGGCGACGACGAATCTTGCTCATTGCTTTCAGCAGGATTCTCGATCTGCTCGCAAACATCCGAATAAAAAGTGGTGCCACAGGTGACTCCCTGATGCAGGGCCATACATACGTTTTCGGAGCTTTGAACGCAAAAAAAGGAAATGGATTCGCCGCTTCGGAAAGGTGATACGGTGAGCAGTTGCCCTGCTGTGCATTAGAATGCAGGCAAGGGACGTCTCCAGTCACGCTCTTTTCATCGAAGTGCGGGCAATTTTGAATAGTTCTTCGGCGGAGCGCTATCGTATCGCCTCCCTCTCTTAGATTTTGGAGAGAAGGCGCTTTTATGTAGCTTTCGCTGCCTAGACTATCTTACCCAATAGAGAAGGGTTCCATGTTTGAGACCGGCTTCCTATTTAAGAGTAATGGGGGGAGAGGGGGGAGGGGGTTCCGAGGAGAATCAATAAAGCGATAGAACGACGATACTGCATGAGACCATCGAAGGAATAGTTGGAACTACAAAAAAATGGAAATGTGTAGATTTGGCACACTAGTGTATAGCCCTTGGTTCAATATTTATTGCGGCACATAAGAGCCCTATACCGATCACTTTCCACACCAGCCATATCAACCTACCTGGACTGTTTTCGTAGCCCCCCCGCTGCCAGGCGAGCAAATGCCCGATTGAAACGATCCTCCTGACATAAATACGGTCATGAATTGCCAACGTGCATGATGCATTAGCTATTTCCGAACGTCCGTCTCCCGATGGCCTCGAGCGCAAAATAGCAACGGAGCAAGCTGAGAGCCTGTTGTTATCAAAAGGAAAGCTCAAGTTTTCTCTCTGGACCTCCTTCCACCTAACGCCTTGGTTTAAGCATAATCAACCTATCGTCCCCTGTAGTCTTCTTTGCATCAGCGAAAGTTGAAGAGGAGGAGCCCTGAATTTTTAAATCGTTATAATGAACTATGGGCGTTGTACCCTTGGGGCGTTTGTTAGTTGTCATCATAACGAATGCTCACCTTCGTTAGCAGCCTTTCCAGCACCTAACCACCAAAAGGGTCAGCTATACGATTATACAAACGCCCAAACTGAGCATTGTTGTAGCAAAAGTGGATTGGGGTGAATCTTACTCGACTCTTCAGATCTGCCAACGTCTCGCTCGCTCGAATCGAAATCCTTCGCAAAACCATAACTCTTCGTCAGCGGAGTACGTTCACCAAACCCCGTGCATTGCAAATGGAACTTTCCACGATACCTCATGGTCCCCGTGCGTCCCTGAACTCGAATGGTGATTTGGTCGGCGGGCGCAGAACCGCTTCCCAGCCCCCCCCGCCCTGCTCTCTTCATTCGGATGAACGCTTCGGACCAGCGAATGCCTCGGATGAACTTTCCTAAAATAGTATTAGATATATCCTCGATAAAAAACGATCTAAAAGTACCTCCAAGTATCATAATATTTGGTACATAATTCGTGCCTAATTTATCGTAAATAGTTGCACATACGCATCGCAACAATTTCTGCTTGAGACAACAACCAATAATCAACTCGAGGCCTCCTCCCCGGATCCCCCACCCCCGCGGGCTTGTACGAAAGAATCGGTCTTTCCGAGATGCGTCGTGGAAGGGGAGGCAACTATCAGAGCTTTGGAACAGGCTTATCAGGAAGGAGTGGCGGGAGAAATCACGCGCAATATACTGCCACTTCCTCGGGCGAGGCTAGCGCACTTTCTGGTGCGCAGATGAACGTCGAAGGAAGTGCAACTGCTGAGGACATCAAGGTTACTGGAGGCTCCCTGAAAAGGTATTACGCTCTAAATTAGCCCAAACGATGGTTGGTATGAAATGAAAATGAGGCCTGTCATCAGCTTACTTGTGTTGTGTTGATGTTTGTTTCCGCTGCGCTCGTTGGATATTTTACTTCACAGGAAAGGAGACTTTCTAGATGGCAAAGAGTGTTTTGAGTTCCTTCCCCTTGGCTCTGGCCAAGAAGTAGGGCGGTCCTGTCACGTGATAACGTATAAGGGGATCACCATCATGCTGGATTGCGGCATTCATCCTGGAATGAGCGGGAGAGGGTCATTGCCTTTCCTCGACAAGGTTGAGGAATCCAGCATCGATCTCCTACTCGTGAGTCACTTTCATCTAGATCACGCGGCTGCGCTGCCGTACTTTTTAACCAAGACCGATTTCCGCGGCAAGACCTACATGACGCCCCCCACCAAGGCGATCTACAAGCTGATAGTCGAGGACTTCATAAAAGTCTCCAACATCTCCGTTGCGGAGCGTGTCTACGACGAAAAGGATCTTGCCAAGAGCATGGGCAGGATCCAAGAAATCAATTTCCATCAGTCGATTATCCACAAAGGCGTTAAATTCTCCTGCCTGCACGCCGGGCATGTGCTTGGCGCTGCGATGTTTCTCATCGAAATTGCGGACATTCGCATTCTGTACACAGGAGACTATTCCCGGGTTGAAGATCGGCATCTAAAGGCAGCAGAAATCCCGCAGGTGAAGCCGGATATTCTCATCATCGAGGCGACGTTCGGCGATATGATCGTATCGCCCATCAAAGAACGCGAGAAGCGCTTTGTAGATGCGATCAAGGAGGTCTTACGGAGGGGCGGGCGCGTGCTCATTCCGATGTGGGCACTTGGACGAGCGCAAGAGATACTGTTGATCCTGGAGGAGGCGTGGTGGAAGAACCGCGAGCTGCACAAGTTCCCGATCTTCTACACGTCGAGCCTCGCGCAGAAGTGCATGGACGTCTACAAGCACTACACCAACATGATGAACGACCGTGTAAGGAGCGCCATGCAGAGCCGGAAGAACCCATTCGAGTTTCGGTTTGTCCAGCAGCTGCACCGCCTCGAGGACTTTGATGACCGGGGCCCTTGCGTTGTGATTGCGACGCCTGGTATGCTGCAAAGCGGGATTTCGCGGGAGCTATTCGAGCGCTGGTGCACGAATCCTGACAACGGAGTCATCGTAGCAGGGTATGACTGCCTTTTATTTTACAATATATATATATATATATATATATATATATATATATATATATATATATATATATAATATGTTATGTGTGTGTGTGTGTGGGGATGTGGAGGCGGGAGGGTGTTTGGTGTGTTTGTACTTCCGGCGAAAGGAGAGTAAGATTGTTATTCGCACATCTTTATATATTCCAGCTGATCTTATACATCGTTCTGAAGCACGTTTTCCTTTCCCCCCCTCTTCATCGCCATCAGTTTTACCGTGAACGGCACGCTGGCGAATGATTTATTGAAAGAACCAAAAGAGATCCACACGCTCGACGGGGCAGTGTTACCCCGTAATATTCCAGTCTACACGGTCTCCTTCACAAACCATGCAGATTACCCAGAGACTCGCGAATTCATCCGCGCAGTTGAACCCAAACACATCATCCTGGTCCACGGTAAGGCGAACAAGATGGAACGCATGAGGAGGTCGCTCCTCGCCGATGAAGAAGAGCGGTTGGAAGCTTTACGTGTCGCGAAGGAGGAGGCAGAGGCGAAGAAGAAAAACGGCCAGCAGAAACAGCTTGGGCAGCCCCAGCAGCAACCGCATTGGAGATGGAGAAAGAACTCGATGTTACTGCAGCAGCAGCAAGAGAAGGAGAAAGAAGAACTGGCGAAGAAGAAAGCTTCAGCCCCCCCCCCGCTCGATATCTTTACCCCCGAAAACGGCTGCACGGTTAAGATCGAGATCAAGAGTCAGAAGATGGCACGAATTGTGAAGAAACTAGCCGAGAAAGATCCGGAAGATGGGGACCTTATCTCCGGCCTTGTTGTGCAGCGAGACTTTGAATACACCATCCTCGAGCCCTCCGATCTTCAAGAGCTCACGTCTCTCACTTCGTGGACAGTGGAGCAGAACCTTACAGTGCCTTTCCATCTGCGTGACGACCTGCTCGTATTCTTCATCTCCCGCCTCTTCAAGGTGGAGCAGCTTAACGGAGGAGGGAAGAAAAAGAAAGCGAGGAGGAGAAAGAGGAGGGGATCCGATGGGGCGCAGGAAGGAGAGGACGGGGACGAAGAGGAGGAAGAGGAGGAGGAGGAGGAGGAAGAGGAAGAGGACGGGGACGATGGACGAGACGAAAAGACAAATAAGGAAAATAACGATACGAATGACGGCCCTGCGCAAGACCCCATCTGGCTTGTACATGATGCTATCACCGTATCCCGAACGGGGGAGAGCAAGGATCAGGTCCTTCTCCAGTGGGATTCGAATCCTATCAACGACATGCTGGCGGATTCACTAGTGTCGCTGCTGGTAAGCTGTACTACGGCTCCGGGCGCGGCCGCGCAGTTTCAAAATCGCTGCTGCGCTCTCAATCCAGTAGATGCGTTGACGGAGCGTGAGAAGAGATCGCTGGGGATTAAAGATGACCATCTCGGGATGAAAAAGGCGGGAAGTTTTGAGAAAAGCGAAGGAATGGACGCCGCCGTCCCCATGCCGGAAACAGCCGCCGAGTTTGAGAAGAGACTGCTGGCTTTCCTAGGTATGCACTACGAGAACATTAAAGTGAATAGCGGTGGTTCCAATACCAGCTTCGAGTTTTCCCTGAACGGAAAACAAGTCAGCATTGGTGTTCCCAAGCTTCACCAGCGGCAGCAGCAGCAGGGTGGAAGCAGTGACTCAACGACAATGACGCCAAGCGTCCGATGCGAGGACGAGGAGATACGCACAAGAGTGGAGGCTGTTGTGTCTAATGCAGCCTTTTCGTTGTTACCTGCGCCGTGCGTCAAATCGGCTCACACTGCATGGGCCCAAATGTAGACACATCACAAACTCTTGCAGACTTGCATTTTGCGCTCACACATGTCTGGATGTGCGTGTCTGCAAGTTTTTTGCTACGATTTGCATGCCAAAACAACAATGAAGCACTTTGTTCAACTGAATTGTGAGCACATCGCATTTCGAACACATGATCATGCATCGTTTGCTGGCTCATCCAGCATCGACGGCGCAACATTGAAACACACGCGCGCACACATGTCCAGGTGTGTGTGTCTGGTGCATGTCAAAAGTTGTGCGACTGAATGAATGCACATGCATGGCGTGAGCAGAGCGGCACGACTAGCGGGCGCCACCACAAGGATGAGCAGTTTGCAATGAGAATGGCACAGTGGCACACGACTGTGCAGCTAGCGGAGCGCAGAGGCGTTGGAATCCGCGCACAGCTGGCAGAAGTCATGCAAACCTGCTCTCTGGCTCCACAGCTCTTTGCACTCACGTCTCTGGCTAGCTGGGGAAGGTGTTGAGGGCAACGCACGTGAAGTTTCATCCCGACAAGTTCAAGTTTCCAAATCAAGACCAACTAGCCGAGCGTTCAAAGAACGAAGAGCTCTGCCATGCACTTGCACGAACCTTGCTTGCAGAGGTCGGTGAAGAAGTGAAGTGCACCCCGATGAAGGAAGACAACCAGACCTGCACCCACGTTGCCGAGAACCCTGAGGTCACTCAGAGAACCAAGGCGATCATGCGTGCGATGTCATTGTGTGCGCGTCATCACGTCAGAAATGGCCTGTTCAGGACGGAGTGTGTGCAGTCCAAGGTCACCAAGGAGCAATCAGCAAACGTGCTCACAAAGTCTGCCACTCAAGGAAGGAATCGTGGAGCGATTCCGCGAGAGCACCTCAGTTGGGGGAAAGAGGTTTCGGCGGATGTTTCGATTGTGCATGCTCGCAGCAACAAGTGGTGCAAGTCGCGTCGAGGGGGAGCATCGAGTTCGACATTCGCAATGACTTCGCATCGAAGGGGGGCGTTGAGATCGTGCACGCTCAGCACGCTTGTGAACACGTTGGTTTGGGCAGAGCCAGCTCGCCTGGTCAGGCAAAGTTGAAACGGAACTTGCACAACAAACTTCCACGCGGACAAGCAATCCATTCAGATTCACACGGAGGAAGGGCAAGCTAGCAAGCGTCCAACTGGCCCAAACTGCAGGCAAGTGTCAACAGCGACAAACGAGCGAATTGTCCAGTTGTCAGGACCTGAGCAAACGAAGCAGTTTCACAGGAGTGGTGTGGTTGAGAGGGTCACAGGTCACCAGGTCACGCTGACTCGTTCACAAATTTGTCCAGAACAAGTGACACAAACGAACGGATGCGATGAAGAGCAGGCAGGTGCTCTGCAAGCAGTCGATGTTTGGCAACGGGGAAGAAGGTTTGGGTGCGCGCATTTTCCATGGAAGTGAAAGGAAAATTGACTGTGCGACACCTCCAGGTGCAGACATGAATCGCTGGATCGCAACGCTAGCTGGAACGCAGCCGGGAACAAACGTCGAAGGCTGCAATTCACCTTCCTTCAAAAGCACGCACGCCCGCATTGCACACACGTGTCTGCGCCCCTTGGTGTTTCTTCCATGAAATGACTGACCCACACTCACATTGGATCCATCATCGGCGTGATCGGTCAGTGGATCCAGATTGTGCGTGGGAATCCATCGCAACATGAAGGCGGTTTTCTAGATGCGTCGAAGGAAAACCTGGGAAAAATGGGCCAATTCGGACTGCCATCCGCAATCGGGATGTGCGTGCAAATCTCAGTGTCGGTATTACTCGCAGCGATAAGAGTCAGTGCTGTCAGGTTTTCCCAGCCCTTTTTTTCTGATTCGTGGCTCAGAGCGAGCGTTTTGGCCACAAACGCCCTGCGTTCCAGCCCGCTGCCTCACAGGGGAGATTGAGCGACAAATCACAGGAGAGCAAGGTGATCAGAAGTGCGAGGAAGCTCCTCGTCCCTCCCCCGCCTTCGAACTCATTCCAGTGTAAGAACTCTAGCTTGAGACCGCCATTCGCCTTGGATGTGGTCTATCTAAAGTGCATTCATTGGATTCTTGATGAGAAATCGACGCATTGTGGTTGTTGTTCTTAGCTAACGATGGGGTACGCGAAGCTGATCTTTGCGTCGTCGTTGGGGTGGTGCCTACTGTCAGTGGCGGGAGAATGGATTGAAGCAGCTCCAGGCCACCCTAATCATAACCCAATCGGTACTTTAATGGTGAAAACGAAAGAATGTTACCTTTCATATCTCACTGTTTACCCTCCTCTCTTGACGAATTCCACACACTCGACAAGTTTCCGACTTTGCTTGCACTCGATCAGTCGATTGGACTCCGGGTGGAAAGCCTCTCGAGTCCAGTTGGTTCAGCATCATTCGAGACGAAAGTGCGTGCAATCTTCGCGTAAAGCCGTCGATATTTATGAGAAGACAACAGTGACCCATTCTTGCAGTATTCTGAGTCCGTTTCCAATCATCAGTTACTTCTCCGCTTGAAACTAGAGCGAGCCAAGTTCGCATTTGGCAAACAGATCGGAACAAAGGCTTCTTTTCCGATTTCACGTGAGTTGCAAAAGCAAAATGGAATTTGCACGCTCCCCTCAACTGCGCAACGTCGTCATAATTATATAATTATGAAGCGAACTCTCCCCTTCTGCACAGGCCTACGGGGTCATTTGGGTATTGTGTGGGTAAAAAGTTCCGGCTCATCTTCTAACCCTTGGATCTACTTTTTTTTGTTTTTTAGCTTGGCGCTGACCTTCATTCAACAATGGGAGAGGGAAAACACAACCGCGACGATGATTGACTGGCGTGGGCTTGGCTTATACAAAGATGACTCTGGTTGGGTTATGATGCGAAAGAATGGAAGAGCAACTACTAGGCTCCATGCATATCTTGTTCCTGCACCTGTATTCATATAGTCACACGAAGTTTTCTTTAGAAATGCCAAAAACGACCGATGATTCGAAGCCGATCGCCTGAGAAATGACGAGAAGGCGTTTGCATGCGAATGCTAGCGACACACCCACACACACACACACAACTCTAGTATAGATACATATTTCTGACATCATTTTTAAATAGGGTCTAACGTATGGGAGTGGTTCTTCGAGCAACCCTTCGCAGCTGCGAGGCAGAATATTACAGGTAGACCTCTTATGCGCAGCCATCGCGGTTTCTCAAAAGGTGGGGGGCGTCTCTCGTCCCGACTCCCATCAAGAGATCATTTGCTCCATGATTGAAAATATTCGGATAAAGATACTCTGCTATGCTCGTTCTCATGTACTCTCCGCCTCCCACTCCATAGGAGCAAAGATGATTCCCATCGCTACTAATAACCCAGGGTCATTTCCACAGGGAGAAGGTTTGATTGGCTACATATAGTAACTGAAACCGTCCTTTCATTTCACACTGTTTGATCGGAAGTACTGCATTTTTTGACGAATTTCCTTCTTTGGCAAGGCTACTACAACAAAATGGATATCACCAAGCGCACAGTGGACGAAGGTACCGGTTGAAGATATAATGTTTCTTCTCTTGGAATACACTTTGCGTGAAAGAAACTGTATAGTCGAGGAATAGTCTCCAATTCCACGCATTTCTGCTGGCCGTGTTTTCACCAATTTAGGGCGGCGACTGACTCAAACATACGTGCAACTGAAGCCAGAATTCCAGCAAAGAGTCCTCGAAGCAAAACGCAATCTGCTGGAGACGAAGTACAAGCGGCCACTGGCTGTACACGTGCGACTGACGGACAAGGTCTCCGAGGTGCTATAATACAGCGATACAAATCTATTCGAAAGAGAAGGCGAAGTTAATGCGTGGCGAGTGGCAATTAATTCGGCTTCATTCTATATTATCTAGTTGCTTCTTTCACTATGTCTAGTAAACTATGCGAAATCGCATGAATATATCCAGAAATACGCCGCAACTACAACTGCAAGCACGCCCATGTTCCTACTGTTAGTTTCAGGCTCACAACACCTTAATTCTAATACCACACAGGCGCCAGACAACTTCGGCATGAGTTACCAAGAGCTGCACACCTTGATAACGTCTCACATGGCCCGAGAAGGCTACGATGGCTTCTTATTTTGCACGGATGCGAAGGACTTGAAGGAGTTCATAGCCGGGCAGTGCGGTGATAAGTGTGTTACATACGATTCCTCGCTCTCCGATGATGGCCCTGCGCACAAAGACGGTGGAATACCGAACCGGAAGAAGGCCGAGGACATTGTGACGGAAGTACTGTTGATGGCAAGCTGCGAAGGCTTCGTCTCTACCTATTCGAATGTTGCGAATGGGGTGCTTTTCTTCGGTTCCGATGAGCTCGCTCGCAACCATCAATACCTCTTGCGCCTGAAGCACAAGTTGTTGCCGCACCACCGCCAGTAGTAAATAAGCGCCTAAAAAGGTGATATGGCTGCACACGTTATAAACAAATGAAAGTAACCTACAATAAGTTGGCGTCACGCAATAGATGCATGCTGCTGTTTACCATTGCAGTATATCTAAACATTCAAGTGTTTTGCACTGTGTTTTGTAATGCATGCATTGATTCCAGGCCGCAAAAATGCATCAATTAGATCATTACATGAGTGCGCTCGTTGATTCTGTTCAGTTCATTGGCACCTCATGCAATTACCACCCAACAAGGGAGACATCTGCAGGCATGCCATTTTGGCCATATGCGGTCTGCAGATCGAGCACGTCATTCGATCATTCAACAAGCAGCCATGCTAGCATGTGCGCTGCGCAACCGCGTGAGAAAGATTTAACAGCAATAAACATGCTAGCTGTTTGCTACAACTTTACTCAAATGTCAGGTGAAGACTGCAACGTTAGTCGTAGCGACATTGTGTTATGCTCTGCAGTAAGTATTGAATTTTCTCTCCTGCCTCGATCCATGCATCGTAGGCGTCTTTTATTTCCTTCACTACAATCCTTTCACATGTTTGCTTGTTTGAGGAAGGAGCAGAACAGTACTATGTGACATTCTCCCTCATTGTATGTACAGGGATGCGTGCTGAACGGCAGGTCTTGTGCTGATGGAAGGATCAGAGGACGACTCACTGTATTCTTTCTTCTGCGACGGACGGACGGCAGCGGTATAGCATGATTACGGGTGAACGCCATACCGCTGCGAAATATTTTCTAGCTTAAAATTGTTTCTTCCTCAAACCCTCGGTGGAAGCTTCAGACGTGTGGGAGTTTGGACGGGGGGGAGAGGAGGGGTGGGGTGGGGTGGGAGGGGGGCTATTTGGCTAATCTCAGCTGCGATGGATTGATTTATCGGCCTAATTCGACGATATTCAAGCCTAGATAAGCACGACCCTGGGTACAACAATGCGATGATCAACGTGGTGATTATTCACTCGCTGCGCATTTGATTCTGTAGCTCCCTCACGTGATCACCCTGGCCGTTGCTAGGGACGAGAGCGGGCCGTCGGAACGCTCCATCCGCGACTCCGCCTCCCCGCGAATGGCCTTGAGGTTGACCTTCAAGTCGCTAGCCACGCGCTTCTCAATCAGCCGCACTGGCAGCATGCCCTTCGGCTTGATCTCGACGGCATATGTGAGCCGTGCCGCAGCCTGGCCGTCCGGAGCGCAGTCCGGCAGCTGCTGCACCCTCCAAATCCCTTGATAGTGATCGAAGTCTCCCGGCGCGCCAGGCACGTTTTGCATGGTAATATCACGGTGAGGAAGCTGAGTGATGGCATACGGCCTTGGGAAGACTCCTCGTTCGAGCGGAAGCTTTTCACCCATTTCTCGCACCTGGGTAGTGCGAATATGCGCGTGTGTTAGTTTCGTTTTGGCTGAGGTCGGGCGACCGACGGCGCGGGTGGGGCGTGTCAGTTTGTTGTTGTGCTTCGGTTTCCATCATTTTTTAATTCCGTCTTAGTGATGTTATGTTGATCTTAATCACCACCACCATCATCATTACCATCATCATCATTTTCTTCTTCTTATTCTCTCTTCTTTTGCTCTTACCTCTGATGAGGGCGTGTGAGCATCTTCCACATTGCCGTGTATTTTTTCCTCCGGCAGCGGGTTATCTTCAAGATGAATCCCGACGTCGAGCTGAGGAGGGCCACACAGGAGAAAGGAATAGCAAGAACGACATTTGGGGAAGACACCCAACTCAAAATCTGCCTCGCATTTAACTCATAAATCATCGAAGGCCAGTTTCAATCTCATGTCTTGGAATATACGACACAACACAAACACACACACACACACACACACACACACACACAAACACCCTCACACACGCATATCCGTATGCATGCTACACATGCACGTCACCCTGGCACGCCACCCTATCGTATTTGGATAATACCGTCATTTTGGCGGTGAATTTGACTCCGGGGAAAACAGCAGCCGACCCCACTTGACTGATCGTCGCCCCGCCACAAGGCTTCGATTCCAGCACGTTGCTCTCGACGAGATTGGGTATCACACGCTGCAACCCGTCGTAATCGGTCAAGATGCTCCACACCTGGCCAATTACACGGAGATGATGAGGATTTATCACAATGGCCGATACTGCATCATGCTCTCCCAGAGCATATATATATATATATATATATATATATATATATATATATTATAGTATAAGAAAGTGGATGATGAACTTCTCATCTTTCGTAATATTAGCGCTTCATCGAAGATATTTCCCCAAAACAATCATTATGTCCATGCATTCGGGGTTTTTGCGTCAAATAAGAGCACTTCAGCATTTTCGCTGCTGCTTCGGACGTACCGCTTCCATGGGCGCGAGCACATCTATTCCAGTGAAGATGCGCACCGCATTATCCGGGGCCCTCTCTATACGAACGACAGGCTCTCCCGGTTCCAGGCAGTAATCGTCACCTAACCACCATTTCGAGGTCAAATACAGTCCGAAACGACTCCCCCGAATCGAGGCATTCGTTGCACATTTGCGAGCTCACAGCGTACCTAGCACTGGCGGTGATCTAGACCCGGCCTCTCCCTCCCCAGGGGAGAGCTCCGGTGCATCCATAGGCGTGCCCCCCTCGAAGATATCTGAAGGGGGGTTGCTGTCTAGAGGACCGCTGATTGTCACTTCCGTTATATGCTCGACGGGGGAGGGTTCGAGTCCAGCAGCCTCATTGGGATGGGATCCGGAGTCTATATCCCCATCTTCGTTAATCCGTATGCGTCGAATCTGAAAGAGCGGTGAGATACATTAAAACGGTTGCAAAGAAAACGTGATACATTCCCATACTCGCGCTCGCGCACACGCGCGCACACACACACACACTCAAATGTGAGGTGTGTTTGTATCCTATATGATGCCTAAAGGCTACGCAGAACAAAAACGTTTTGGTTCTTACTGTCGGCATATCACTGCTAGTTTCTGGAATCTCATTTTGGTAGCCGGAGTATGCCACCTTGCGCCATCGCTCAGGACCTTTCAAAGGATAGCAGACCTCACACACGCACGTTTATGTTAAAAGCATGCCTCAACCATGTATGCGTGCGACGCATAATATGTGGCGCGCTGATGCCTGGATGTTGTGTTTGCCGACACCTATGGCAGCTATCAGATATTCCATTCGCCTCCGGGCGGTGGTGACGGGGAGCAAAAAGTTTTCCCGGAGCTGCGCCAAATATATCCAACTCAACACAATAGAACACAAACAGAGATAGTATCTTTGTCGTCAGTTTTAGTGGAATTCCTACCCGCTCCCTGACTCGAAGTCTGGAAGCATGTGCAGCCACTTCCCCCCCCCTCGGGCCATCTTCACTAAATAGCAGACGGCTGAGATAATCCTTCCCTGTTGTTCGAAAGCTTTGTCGCATGAAAGATTTCGATGCATAACTTCTAGCGGGGCGACCTAATAGCCAAGACATTTTATAAGTTCCGCGAGCCATTCATTACTTTCTCGAGACGCTACGGATGAGTGCTAATCAGGCCCCTTCCACCATCAGCTTAGCATTGAATGTACGTGAAAATTCGCCTCGAAAACAACATTGATCTTCACCTGAAGCTAAACCAGAAAGCGCCCCTAGGAAGAGAAGGGGGAGGCACAAGTAGAGTGCGGGTCGTCTCCCCATCCTTGAAAATTGCGTTCTCCCAGACGAATGGCTCGGAGCAAGACCTCAAGTAACGCAGGATATCCACCTGCGACAACATCATTCTTTGTCGCAGATACAAAACCACACGTAATTTCACAGATACTCGTTAGGCTGCTCGGTTTGAGCTTGCAGACCTCGGGGATTTTCATCTGCACGGCTTCTCGAGGCGAATAATAAAGTTTTCTAAAAATAATCAAATCTTTTCGGGCATCGCGGGCATCATTCGCGCCACAGTCTGGCCGAAAATGTGTCGGAACATGGGAACATGGACATGGAAGCGCCTTTACTGGCGAATTTTTAATCGAAGCGTACAGGTAGATCTATTTTCTACACTTAACTGTTTTTCTAACTACCCCATTTCGAAGGAGTAGGGTATCTGCATTGTGAGGCCCCTGTGAGGTCTCAGCTGTCAGCGTGCTATTATTTACGTGAATTTTCCTTAATTCCAACTGAGACTCGATTGTTTTTTTTAATTTATACTTTTGGAATTCGAGTGGCTTGCTCTAGACCACTTTCTAGGGTAATTCTTCGGGGTTTACTTGGCCTGGAGTTTGTTCTTCACATTTTGTTTTACTTTGTGTTCTACCGTCGATACATGTTGGTATTCTCCCCACACCGACTCTTTCCAAAGCGTGCGAAACTCATATTAGGAGCACTTCTTCGCGTGAATATCACTTTGAAAATCGCACGAATTCTATGTCGCATGCATCATATCGGAGGCATTTTCACACGATTCCAAAAAGCTTTTGTGGAGTACGTTCCTTCGAGCACGCCCCACCCAAGCAACGAAGAACATTCGATACGAATACATGGGTGAAGTTCGAATTGATCAGCTATCAGGTGGCAAATTACAGAAATGTGAAGATGAATATTAAACCAATGCTCGCAGATTATGTACCCAGCTATACTCCGGCGAGATGGGTATCGAAGGTCGTGCACACACTATCTGAAACTTAATCTACATGCTAATGATTCGGTATATTGTCCCTTTCGCAGTCTATTCTCAGGGACAAGCGGGCAAAAGAGGCGTTTGGTCGCCTCGAAATCACTCTTAGTAAAGTGATGAAAGAATTGAAATCTTTCAACCCTGCCCTTTACGAATGGGTTTGCAAACGGTCCTTTTTTTCCTATTCTGAATTTATCTACTCGCCATTTTCGTTGAGAAATAAGGAAGGGTTCAGCGAAACTGTGGGAAGAAGAACTTACGTACGATATCCGCAATCAGGAGCCGAGAACGGCAAGGAAGCAAAATCAGCGTGCGACTACAGAAATCTCCTTCGAGAGGAAAGTATTCGCTAAAACCGTCAACAGATTGCTCTGATGCCCGATATCAGCGGTCATACTCGATGGTGGATATTCCGAAGGAGGAGGTGAAAGGCAGCGACGATGCTAAACACGAGTCAGCGGGCCATCCTGTTTTGATTCAAGTATTCATCCCACCGCTTTCTTCTTTCATGAAGATTTAATCTGAAGTCTTTGCTTTGTGCTTTATTTTTGGTCTTTTCCCCCTTGTTGAGTATGATTATGTGGACGACAAGACAGGCTGCGTGTATACTTTAAATCCGGAGACTCGTAATTTTATGTCGAAGTGTAACGTGTTGTTGCATACTAATACACAAAAAAATTGTGCATGTGCACAATCCTGCTTTCTATCCTTCTCTACCTTTTCATGCTACTGCTACCATGCTGTATCTCTAGTTTTGTTATCGTATCTATCGTGTTATCTTGAAGCTTCGCTGTCTCGGATCGATGCATGGCTGTCATCAGGCGAGGTGACTTGGGTCTTAGATGACGACGATGTGGATATCATCTTGGTCTGTTTATTTATGATAAGAATGATTATAATGACAATGATGCCGCCGCCGCTGCTGCTACTGCTGCTTATGATGATGCTGGCGGAGGTGGTGAAGGAGAGGGAGAAGGAACGAGGAGGAGTAGGATGTATTATAAGTTTCTATTCTGCCCCACTCCCCCGCGCTTGCTCCTACTTTTCTTCTAATCAAGGAGGCATCAGACTACTATCGATACAGAGATCGAAAGGAAAACGGAAATATAGGGGAGGGCAGTGATCAAGATGAGGAGTTGCATCTAATACCTGGAGGGTCAGCTACTTCAATATCAGAATCTTCTCCCTCACTGCAGCATCCTTTCGAGGACTTTGGAAGTGGAAATAAGGAGGACGGTCGGCCAAATGACCCCATCGCAACAGCATCATCTTCTAGGAATGAGATCAAGAAAACAGGGGGTTCAGAAGAAACACAGGAGATAAAAGGCGGGAGAGGAAGAGAAGAAAAGGGATCCTATATCAGGAGTTTGGACGATGGAGAAAGCCCATACGGCGCGAATAGCGGTGAGAGCATTAACGAAGACTAGGAGGAATAATGAACAGTGCCACTCACAGTTATCTACCTCATTCGGGGCATCATCAGCAGAAGCTAAAATCTCTCTCTCTCTCTCTCTCTCTCTCTCTCTCTCTTACACACACACACACACACACACACACACACACACACTTATATCAAATATATACACATTATTTATTTACTTTTCGCACTTGGTTGATCCCACCCTCCCTTTCAGAGAAAGAGGCGCGATGTGAAACAGCCATGGGAGCTACTACTACTACTACTACTACTACTACCATCCCTCCATCCTGCTTGAAAGCACCAGAACCAAACGCAGCAAAAATGCATTCTATCGCGAATGCTCATAATGGCGCTGCTGACGCCGGTCAAGAACAGGAACATGACAACTCACATGCTGTTTATACCGAGGACGAATGCAATGAAGAAACCTACTCAAGCAGCTCTCAGCTAGATATTGATCATCAAAGCTGCGTCATCCCTAGTCACCAAAACGGCCACAAAAGCCACCATCATCGCCCAACAACTCAAGACCATCGTTCTATGCCAGACGATAGTAGAACATACGCAGCAGTGAAAGCAAGTAACCGTCGCAGCACGCAGGATTGTAGTGCAGACATAACGAAAGGAAAGATTTGCGACAATATAGACAGGGTTGAGTCTAATGTCATCAGAAAGCGGAAGGAGGCCCTCGCACGCATTCGTAAATTTGCCAAGGTCATACCTCCTCTAGAAGATTGAAGGAAGTTCCCTTCACGTGTGGGAGGGCAGCAGGGCGGGAAGAGGAGGGGGGCAGTCTCTGCATTAAGTCCATAATCATCTTTGCAGGGAGGAGATCAGTTGTCTCCCGCACCCCACCATGACTATGAATGCATACCACCATCGTATCACGGTTACGACAGTCGTGTGGCGTCGAGGAAGCATGGAGAAAGGGTATTTGCCTGATGGTGGATAGTTTCGGAAAGCCATACTGCCAGCTGAAGACTTGCACATTATCCACACGTATTCAATATCGATGGCTATACGGACAAACTGAGGCTATCTTATGTTACGCGACAGGTTATACTTTGCGACAACGCCGAGAATTACGAGAAACTGCTTCCAAGGTTGCGTTTTATTGCTTTCCCATAATCCATCTGAAGCTTGGGGGTGAATTCCTTTCTCAGAGAATTTCCTCGAATGATTGCACGGCACCTACGGGTCGGACAGTTGGTAGTAAATGCATAAAAGTGCGAATTTCTCTTCAGAGAGGAGTTGAAAGATGCAAGGGAAAATAGGCGGTTTGAGATTTACTCGGTTGGTTCTCCTTGGATGTGGGGGCTGTAACGCTTCTGCTGGGGGTGTGAAGGGCCTTGTGGCAAAATGATGATTTTTTATTTTTTTCTTGTTGAATTTCGTAATCGTATGCCGTCTATAAATGTATGAATAAAGGTGGAGGTGCAAAAGAGCGACGGGGGGGTGTATTCCTCAGCAAGGTGCGGCAGAGCAGAGTGAGCGAGATCAAAGGCATACTTTTTCTTGCACGCATTTTGTTGTTTTAAATGGAATGATATTAAGACAAATAGATACGGATACGAAGAAAAGAAACTTTTGATTGTTTTGTAGACTCTATAAATTTAATTGCCGCCCATAACATCGCGACACGCAATTGTCATCAAAATGCCGACGTATTTTAACCTAGCGATGCAAGATTAGAAGAGCCTCTAGGTCCAATACTACTCATCTATTTCACAACTAAGATGAAGATATGCACCATACAGAATCGTAAAAGCCATGATCAAGAATGCCTATGCGGACCTCAGCTCGACTAATTTTGGTTACGATACTCAAACTGGGAAGGAGGAGGACGGCACGATGAATAACAACGATTCCACGCTATACCTTGTCCAATTCACGTGCGATAACTCAATCAAGGCAGTTTGCTTCGGATACAACCTATAAAACACAAACATATATATGTATATGTATTAATATATATATATATATATATATATATATTATAAATATAACATATTATGTAATGGAGAGGTAACGTTTCATTGATGATTTGACACGCAAGAGACTTAGCATGATTACTCTCATTTTATCAATCCTGGTTACTTGCTTGTTGATTGTACTCAGGAGTGCCGTCGAGGCGATATTAGGCTCATGAAGCGGCATGGACAAACCAATCCAGCACATTTACCTAATGGGACGCGGGTTTTCGTAGAAGCCCCCCCCCCCTCCTCTTTCTCCTTACCATCAGCGAACAGCACAAGTATTCCCGTTGATGAGAATCCTGGCAGCCATGAGAGGATAAGGGGAGGAAGGAAAGGGGAGGAAGGAAATGCAGTTGAAGAAAAAATGCAGCATAAGCTGGAAGAAGGTTCGTCAATTTAGGACTGAAAAAGTCAATAAATATAAATTAAAACTCAGTAGCTCCTGATCATGATAGCCATGGTTATAATAATGGTGGTGATGGTGATAATGGATTTCTTCGTGTTTTGCATTTTCTCCGTTTCCCAATACTAGGTGTGATCGTTGGCCTTGGCATGCGAGATAAGGTTGGATGTGCGTCGTCAACTGCACTACAACTCTAACGAATGGTTCTTAGAGTAGCGTGCTGCTTGACAAAATATCGTTGGATTTTCTTCGTTCAAATGTTCAAAGTGTGTAAATATTCACTGTTCTCTGAGTTTCTATGCGTGTGGCGTTTGCGTACATTTAGAAGTTATGTTATGCTATCCAGTTAAAGTCTAGGCACACGGTAAATGCATATCTAATTGATCATTTCACATGTTGCTCATGATGGTTTTTCCTCTTTAAATCATGGATAACGTTTGTATCTAGATTAGAATCTGTGTTATGTAACTTCGTTCACAATTATCCCAAAATAAAGAGATTGATGATAGAAAACTTTCAATCTTTAAATTTTGACGTCACTCCTTTTCGAATGGCGCACTGTTGGAAAATGTACGGCACAGATTGAATACATCGAGGAGGCGCACCTCTATCCTACTAACGGTAGCCGTCGGGACCTTTAAAGAGTTAACTCAAATATCATTATTAGTGCTCACCAAAGATGAAGCATGGTGAGTAAGTCGTGCATTGCGGGCTTCAAAGAAGAAAATTGCAACATGCTAGCATGGCGACGCAATCAAGCTGTACTAGTTTATCAGACTGCAAAAGTGTGAATTTGACGCTGCTGCTATTCGGCGAGTCTAGGTGCAAACTGTGAATGGTGAAGTCACTTGTTTGGTGCCACACTGCATGCGCACATCGATTTGTGCATGCATGCGCGCACATGTGTTTAGATTTTCAGTAACGATGAGGCGCAGATCCAGCTGCACAGTGTTCATCACGTCCCTTGTCATCGCCATCGTTCTAGCGTTGCTGCGCGGCGTCCGTGCGCCTGCTGTCTGGCACATGCGAACAGAATCATTTACACAATGAGCGCATGCAAGCATGTACCAACAGCACGGGTATCTTAGCCCACAATGTCATGAACGATGATTTGTCCAAACAAGTAGCAAACTAGGTCGAGCAATGGGCGCTAGGATCGTATTCAAACTGCACACACACACACACATATATATATGCATATGTGCATATTACATACATTCATACGATTATTGCCCTTCCGGATGCACAGCATCAACAGCGACAACGACTAGGAATCTGTGAAGTTTGGGGGGCGCTTTTCTGCGAATGCCGCCATCCCTTCCTGTAATCAAGACCAAAAGAGAACGTACAGCAACCGAATTATAAGATCATGCATTCAATTAACCAGCTATAGGTAGACCGAATATAATTCATCCATTGCTACCATACACCGTCTCATCCCTCCCCTCCCCCCCCCTTACCTTTTGGTCCTTTGTTGCGAAGGTAGACCAGAACACACGCTTTTCCAGAGCAAGACCCTAGTTTTTTTCGTGAAGATTATCAAAAAAACAATAATTACATGATAATAATCCGCAACAAAACGAGAGAAAAACCGATGGCATACATATTAAATTAGCCACCCCCCCCACACACATATAAAGAGAGAAGAGGGAGGAGAGAGAAAGGGAGCGAAAACAACGCCAAACGTACTTGATCAAGAGTGGTGTTGTAAGCTGCGTTAACCTGATGAGATACAGAATCAATCAAATCAAAACCATCGCATATAAAAGATTAAATATATATATATATATATATATATATATATAGTATTCATCTTGTGCGCCTTCGAGTTACATGCTATTATCGACATTAAACGCGACCATTTCCTTCGCGAAACCGAGCGAGCGCCGAGAATGATGAAGGATTATTGTATTTCAGAGTGAATGGCAAGGAGTGGAGAGCGCGAGAGAACAGCGTGTGTCTCCTCACATATATTTATATATATATATATATATATATATTAGTTGTTGAGATAGAAGGACACCTACCGTTTCTTTCGCAAGGGCAACGATAGGCTTTGAGAACGCCGCGATTTCGCCGGCCATCTTCTCAGCTTCCTGATGAGTAATAAGCATTGAACATGAACATGAGCATTGAGCAATCAAGGGAAGCGTCAAAAACATTCTTTCTAGGAGCAGTTCTAGAGAGATTGCCTTTGTCGTTGAAATTTGGTATACTCAATGCTTTGAGCAATGCGAATGATTCGTGATGATGACACTACCAATACTACTACTCCTACTGCTGCTGGTGGTGGTGGTGGTACTACCTCAACTAGTTGCTCCTTAGGAACTACTTTGCACACGAGTCCGCATTTTTCTGCATCTGTAATCAGTAGGCCAACAGTGCGAAGGGGAGGGGGGGAGGGGTGATGGTGTATTGCATGAAAATGAATCAATACACAAACACACACTTAAATGCATGTTTTCAAAAAAGCTCACGATTTCCGTTTTTTCTTCGTTTATCTTGTTCTTCTTCCTCGTCTTCTGCTGTTACCATCAGCAGAGATGAATTCTCCGGTAAGAACCATGTGCATGGCCTTGGACTTTCCTGATAGTCAAGGAATAACAGAGGGAGGGGAGGGGAGAAGGGGCGGAAGGGGCGGGATCGATACCGGTGAGGAAGGCAATGATTGATTGGCTATCTCCTGGTTATTTCATAAATTTTGGTGAAGAGTACAGCATAGCCAGAAAATGTGACGACGGCTGCAGCCTTGGAAAATTTATAAAAGAAGGAATCGATCATACTTATTATAAATAGTCTTGGCTAGTGTGATAGAATATTTATGTGTGTGTGTGTATGTGTGTGTTTGTATATTTATTTTATTTATTCAAAATTCGATGAAACCACCATCTCCACAGTCGCTGCCGTGATCTTCACTGTCATCATCATCATCATCATCATCATCATCATCATCAATATAATCATCATTTTCATCATCTTACCAACGCTACGGACCAATCGTTGCGTCCCCCCCATCCCTATCGGTGTAACAGACGCAATATGCCAAGTGAAGGTCATGAGTAAGGAAAGCTTCTTCCATACTCGTCGTTATAGAAGTTACTTCTGCAGTTTGTGCGTGCGCGCACGCGTATGTGTGTGTTGTTTGATGCTGACAACGTCGTCATATGAAATACCAGGAATCGTTCCAAGCTTGATCTCAGGCTGGCCAAACTTCGCCTGGAAAAGGGGTGGGGGGGTAAGGTTGCATTAAGTCAGGGCCATCGAGCTGCAATCTAAGAACGAGCGGATTGATAAGGCGCCGCCTCTCTAAAATAGCATCGATCATTTCACTGGCAAAGAGAAGATTCCTCTACAGCTCCTGCGACTACTATCACAGTCACTCGTATTACTACTCATGACCGTAGTAGCATCTTGTACACAATGATGCCTAATAATAACTTGCTTACCGAATCTCCAGCGATGATGAGGTCGCACATCATTGCGAGCTCGCAACCCCCGCCTGAAACAAGCGCAACACACACACACACACACACACCGTGAGCGATTCGAAAAGGTGAAGGGGGGGGGGGGGGGTGGGGGATCATGATCATGATATGATGGTGCTATGTTTAAAACCATGAGGTCGTAACCGACAGAGAAACAGACAAGTAGTGATTCACATTTTGTAGAGCAGCATTGCGCAAATCTGAAACCCAAAAAACCCTTTCTCGGACTGACTCTACTACGAGGTATTATCGTCGTATCGTGTCGCTCGGCGTTCACCTAAAGCAAATCCATTCACTGCTGCGATGATAGGCTTCTTGCACTCCGTCAGCTGCGGGAAAGGGGGTAGGAGGGTTAGGAAGGTGGGAGCTCGTAACATAACGACATATCGAGAGTGAAAGGGGCAGGAGGGGACATTCATTATCACTGCCGCATAGCACGGCCACGAGCTCTAATAGCGCAGTTGTAAACAACCTTATCCCACGTCCCGAGCATGTTATCCGTATAGGTCGCAGGATACGTTCGCGGTGCCATCTCCTTGATATCAGCCCCCGCGGCGAAGGCCTTTTCACTGAAAGGGGGGTTGTCGAAGGGGTAGTTAGACGCACTTGGAAAAACGATCGGTGGGTAATAGCTAGAGGCATAGGAGAAATCGGTATGGGAAAATCGGTATAATAGGTTGAAGAAATACATTAAAGAGCAAGAATGAAAAGGACGAGAAAGAAGAGACTACCTTCCTGTTATTACGATAGCGCCAACCTCGCCATCCTTGTCGAATTCTGCCACCTAATTGTTAAATTTCGACCACCGTTTCACAATTTGAAGGCAACGAAGTAAAACTAAGAGTGACGATTATAATTGCCCCCCCCCTCTAGGTCCGAGTGGGTGAGTGCAAAGGAGCGATATTCGACATTTTCGCGCAGATGAGCGAAGATAGACCGAACTTTGGAAACGCATGCTGCCGCTTTGCGTATCTCAAAAGGGGTACCTGTTCAGTGACTTCGTACATCAACTTATCACAAAGAGCATTGAGCGCTTTGGGCCGATTCAGGGTTATCGTTCCGACACCATTCTTCTTACTTGCCTAAGGCGCATCGTTCAAACTGCCTTTCAGAGCTTTTGCCAGGCGCTTCACCAATGCGAATTGCAACACAAATTTGAATAAAATTCAACGGATACATAATACCAGGATATGCTCGTAGCCTGAAGCAGCGTCGCTTGAGAAAAATGAACGAGGGACGTTCACTAGAAGACGGGAGTGCTGCTGGAGTGTATCATGGAGCTTACATTAGAAAGATGCGAAGGAAGATCTCAGGGATACTAATTCTTACGCGAGAGGAGCAAAGGACTCTACGAAGCATATTTTCACGGTGTAGGGAGACTGTCCTGATGTACCGGCAACACATGCATCTTTGTGTTTTTGACGCAGATTACGCTTCTAATGAATTCGACGATTTCACGACAGATATCCTCCCTATTGCTACATCGATCGACACAAAACTTTAAGTAGATAACAGTGCATCTCAACGTGAAGTGTCACAAGCATGAGCGAATGCATAGTTGTTCGGTACGGTTCTGTGCTCGGATGCTTGCGCGGAGAGGGGGTGAGCTGGAATCTAGATTCGGAAAATTGAGAAAGATTACAAGGCATTTTGTAGATGCGACAAGGTTTTTAAGACGACTTTTGAAAAATCAAATTGGCGTTAGATCTTTCCACGATGAATGTGGACTTTCTTTCATGGGTTTCCCCTCGGTTTTGCGATGGAATTCAGGAGTTGGTTCGGCCTTTTTTTGAGTTGTCCAATGCGAGGATGATTTCACTCAACTTGTCGTCAACATCGCAGATTTGTCCGCATTTTTTTCTGCCAAGTTTGCTTCGCTCATCACATCGTCGCAGTTCTCGTTTGAACAATCGATTGAGCACATTGCTGGCATCTGCTTCTTCAATGCTGTTTGCCACGCATGCACATGCCGTTGCCATCACATCGCACCGCACGCTCAGATGCTGTCATCACCGACTGCACTCTCCCATCCATCAGACGCATTGTTCAATGTTGGCATCGCTAGCTCGGCAAGGTGTTCGGCTGCTGTGTTGATCGCCTCTGCCACTTGTGCTGGCTAGCTGGTCTGTGCATGTGTCTGGGTGTGCGTGATGCAACGCACTCGAGTGTGCACCTCAGCTGTTGGCATTCTAGCATTGCTAGATTGCTAGATTGCTAGCTAGCTGTGGCTAGCTAGCTAGCTAGATTGAGCGAAGCTAGCTAGCTACTAGAGCTAGCGCGAACTGAAGGTTTGGTGTTTTGCCGCAACGCAAGCTGGCGGCAAGCGCAGACATCGCACTCTGGCTGGCTGGCACAAGCTGTTGGCATGGCGTGATTTTTTTGGCATTTGGCATCTGCTAGCGCACACGCTGGCACGTGCACTAGTGCATTCCGCTCCAGCACTGCTAGACTAGCTAGCTAGACGTTGCTAGGTCCAGAGATTGGTCCAGCCCGTGCAGCCCACTGATGCATCTGATGCGCCTGCGGCCAATGCACATCGATCGGTGATGTGAAATGGTGCTTGCTGGCTCAGGCAAATTTTTGCATCATTGTGCATGATGTGCATCACTAGATCAATTGAGGTGCACCCGCTAGTCAGTGCATGCAGCATGGAGCATGTACCAGTCTGCACCAGCATTGTTCCCAGAACTTCCTCCCTCTAGACCGCCATTGCGCTGTCGTCTTGCTGACTGCTGCTTTCAGTCTCTAGCGCATGTGAAACCGGAACTGACATCAATTTATCAACCGAAAGCAGCAGATCCGCGTTTTCTTCGAAGAAGACATTGAGCTCCTTCACGTCCACATGTGCATTTTCGTCTTTGTCCATCTAGGCCAAGTGGAATGTGTGCAATGTGCAGTAGTAGCATGTGAATCGGGGATTAGTTCGTGCAAATGATGGAGACACTCGCAATTAGTATCATTGATATTTTTTAATGAACATTGAAAAGCTGAACATACCTTCTTCCAATAAGCTCGTGCCATTTCTTCCATTAGACGCTTTTTGGCCTTGAATCTAGGACAAATGCAATAACCATGTAAACATATTGAAGATGTGTATTCTCGACATCTCGGGGAGGCACAAAATGATATCAGAACTTCGTTGCAAATTCATCATGTTGTTGTCGGAAATAGGGATCATTTCGTGTTTAATGTAATCACGGCGTGGTGGGTCTTAGGAAGGTGCTCTTCGTAATACTTGACTGCGTGTGTTGAATGATGTAAACATGTATTTCACAAAATTAAGAAATATGTTTTGTTTCGACACTTTCTCCTCGCTCCCCCCCCCAATCCCTTCTATCATACTATAATACCTTCGAAATACGTCGCGATTCATAACATTAAATATCTTGTAGTAAGCAAAAAACCATAAGCATAAACAAAGGTACAGCAAAAGGTGAGATAACCGAACGATTGATTGCGCATTCATGATAAAGCGAAACATTCACGGTTTTAACCCTAATATGAGCAATGCTTTACGGCGTTTGACCCAATGCATTGCTAACTCTAACACTCTCATTATGCTTATCGAATACATCCCAATTCTCCTCTCTGCCTCATCCTATTACTGTGTCATTTTCCCCCTTCCCCCTCCTTCTCCCCCTTCATCAACACATCCACACCTCATCTTTTGCAAAAAAGAAAATTCCCCTTCTCACAGCGAAGCCAGAAGTCTTCTTCGAGTCGTCTGAGCGCTGCCGAAACTGCGAAGGCAAGAGGAAAAATTGTAGGCCATTTCTACGATCTCTATCATTCATAGGGTATACGCGTGTTACCTCCGCAAATGCCTCGTCAAGCTCCTTTTTCATCCCAGAGCTGATGTTGATTTGCTCCTCACCGTCCTTGTGAATATACCGATTGTACACCGAAAGAGCCTAGTAAAGTAAAAAAAAACCACAACGCTACCGATATATAACATCGATCGGAGCTGCTATCATCCCAAGGAATACATCAGTCTTGCCTCACATCTCCGCGCGTTTCGAACACTCAAGCTCATACTAGTGCTTATTGCACCGTATAGCAGGGAAGAAAACACATGCGCCTTTCGCCGCTCTTCGCCCCAACGACTAATTTGAATAACAACCTTTGCCTCGAAGTCCTTCTGCGTTATGTCATCGTCCTTGTCCAGGGTATCGACTGCCTGATGGACACGAAGCAGGGACATAGTAACGAGGATGATACTGTTACAATCGATCATGGTGTGCAAGACACACGAAGTACGAATGTGCAATGTAGCTTGCCGTTTGGACGGGTGCTATTGTCGCGTTTATTACCCTCCAAAAGTGAAAGTTTTCAGCGTTGAGCTCTTTCTCCATATGACGAAGGAGGAAATCGCCTCCAATCTCGTCGCGTAGCATGAACAGAAGGCTTTGATCGATGTCCCGTCCACGGAAGAGAAAAGCAGAAGAAAAGCGATAGGAAAATCCCCGGTTTTGTTAGTGATGCTTCTTATTTTTCCAAAAAATAAACAAATGCTGCGACAGGACACTGATGTGAGGTAGCAAACATTGACGAATAAAAGAATGTGCACGATGGATGTATTCACTACTCACTACTAAACCACGCATTTATTTAGTAATCATCGATGCTAACGGCCTAGCAAAGCATCACTTCGCATTTAGCGTAGCATTCAGCATGACGCAGAACTCCGAGAACTGCAACGTGCCACTGTAGTCTGCTCAGTTTGTGTTAGAAGAAGAAGAAGAACAAGAGAAAGGCCAAGAATTTGAATTTGGAGATAATACCGCTTTACATGTGACAACTTGGCGGATGTGTTAAGGTTGATCTCTTCCGCAGGTAAAATGAAATAGAATCTACTTTTAAACCGCAAAGACTTGTGTCTTAACACACAAGTTTTAACCAATAGCTGCAGGCTAGGCAGAATCGCTGACCATGCACGTACGATTTAGGCTGATGTGCGTATCCCTCACCGGTGTCAAACAGACTCATGTAAAGCTCTGCTGCGTGGATCTTCTGGCCTGGTGCCTATCAGTTATGGGAGCTCTTATCACGAATTTGATTAGAGAATTCGGAGAGCCTCATGATTCTCCAAAAGAACACACATATCTTAGCCACTGGGAGAACATCTCATGGCTGATAGAGCTGATGAACCCCGAACTCAACATACATATATAGAAGCTCCGAGTGTTATGCACACAAATGTCAAAAGTCAATCCATACTCACGCAGCATTAATCTATATTTCAAGGTGCTTTGGAATCTTTTGGCATTATACATTGCTGTCTTTGCTCGTCGTTTCATCCGAGGCCAACCGTTTCAAGGTAGCAGCAAATTCGGCGATTGAGATACTTCCTTTAAGTGAGGGGAAAAGATCGATTGAGTGGAAACATACTTATCATTCAATATTATTTTGTTCTTGGCTCTATCCAGATGTGATAGTGTAATCACATAGTAGTAGCACTTACCATCTTTGTTTACATCGACGATAGAGAACAAGTCTGAGGAATAAGAAAACCAATTAGATGCTTCGCGTAGTGTGAATGGCTATGTGGGATGTGCGCGGAGAAGTCACCTTGTTTTTTTTAAAAAAATGTCAGCAAGTATTTCTAAAATGAGGCATTCGCTGTAACCACTAAATAAAACCTGTTGCTAATTTTTCTTCGACTTCTTCATTTGTTAGGAATTTCTCGAGAGAAACCTAAATGAAGGGCTAATTAAATGAAGGACCGCTAACATTACACAGGTGGTGTGCTTTTGGCAGATGACATTTCACTTACTTTTGGAAGCCTGTTTGACTCCGAATGCTCCTCCTATTCAACAACCGGAAGAGAGTTCTCAAATTATGTGATCGAGAAAAACAGGGACACAGTGATTCTCAGACCTTGAGATACGCAAGCAAGCTGGCATGGACTTTGGGAATGTTCTTGAGTTCTTCGTTCTCTTCAAACTTCTTCTTCATCTTCAATGATCGCAGTCTTGCTTCGGCATTCCTGAACGCGAACTTTCTCAAAAAACGCCTTCACGGGCAGAGGAAGACAGAAGAACTTGGCCCAATACAATAAGCGAGAAGAGGGGACTTACGCTTTACTGATCGCTTGCTCTTTTTTGGAAGACATCGCACTCTTCTTTTCCTTTCCCTCCTCCCCATGCGGATGCTTAGAACCCTTGTGTCCCATTTGGTCTGAGGTTCTCTCGACGAAATTTCTTTCTGATACAACTCTCACACTCATCAACGGCCGCATATGTGCAGTAACGATAACGTCAGCCATTCTCTTAGTGCCTGCCCGGACGCCAGGCCGGGCATCATCACATTCCCGTCGGAAATAAGAAAAACACACAAATTTTAGCAGAAACGGCATGAATTTTAGATGAACGTCAACTATTTTGGCACGAATTACGCAGAAGTCGCAAGCATCTTTTTCTTTGCTGCCGAAGCCCAACACCTCCTTCTCGCACAGGCGACGCTGCTATACCGAAAACTTCCAAGAAAAAGTATCAGCTTTTGGTTCTCTCAAATATTTCTCAGAATTATGCCGATTTTTATGTGCGACAATGACTACGTAGCTAAATTGAGTGAAAATGGGCACAACGGAAAGATATCTGAAAGCTTCGAGAGAAGAGTCTCCGCACGTTCCCCTCGTTAAACCCCCCCTACACTAACCCAAAGTTGAAGAACGTGCGCGCGACGGAAATTCTCGCTGAGACATGGAGAACAAAATGCCAACGCCTGAGAAACAGGCTGCTGAGATAAAAGATGCTCTCAAAGGTTAAGCCTGAGACGTGACAGACGAACTCTGTAAATTGACGTTTGGCATCATCAGAGCACAATAAAATGGAGGAAGGAACGACTTGGTGCTACCTGAATCTCAAGTGGTTTCGTTTGTGGATTGAATATTCCCAGGTAGTCACACTATGTGTGCTGGCGTGGTGAAAGCTGACATTATTACTTGTCGTCATTTCATACACCTACTTGCTTGTCTAGTGCGATGGTTTCTGGGATTTCAAACCGAAGGAAAACGAAGGAGCGCCTCCAGGACCCATTGACAACAACCCTCTTCTTCGTAAGTGCTGCTTCCCATTCCACCATTTCTTTCTTCCAGAAAATACATAAATATAAACAAAATAACGTTGTAAAGTTGCTGTACACACACACACACACACACACACACACACATATATATATATATATATATATATATATATATATATATATATATATATATATATATAATATTTCTTCTTAGACACCTTGATGGGGCCAGTTCGCAGCGTCGAAATCAGGAGAGACTTGCAGGTTTGAAGGACCACAGTAGGAGTCACCTCGCCTGGCACCTTAACTAACATGCTCCTTCTTGCTGCTGTAACTGGAAAATCAGAATCTCAAAGATTACTACTGCCTTCCTGAGGCTGTATATGACTTATTGCAAGCATGGCATGGGGGAGGGCCGAAGATTGCTCGCAAAGCTCGCACACACAACACCGGTGTTGTCGAACCCGAGGTATCATAATTGGGAGAAGAAGTAGTAATATCGATACGCTACCGCGCCAGCGCGTCAGTCAAACACAATGGTATGGTGCTTTTCCCCCGGCCAAAAGTACGATCTCCCACTGTTGAATTTCGCAATTTTGTTTTACAGGTAAAGGTCGTCAAGTATCCTCTGACGACTGCCTTCCTACAATGCGATGCGGTAGTAGACACATGACGTGACAATAACGTTTACATCGTAATAAAAACGCTTGCACAGGCGTGCACAGGCACCCACGCTCGTGAAAACCGGTCTATATCATAGATCAACTGCTGATCTGTTTCTCATCGCTGCCAACCTTTTCTTTCTAGGAGGGAAAGCCTGATTTCAAGAACTATACAAAGAGAGAATTTGCCCCTGCAGATACATTCCAGGTAACTATTATGAGGACCGACACCGCAACGAGCACAACGCGCGTCCAATCTTACGAGAGCTGACCCATGTTACTTCCGGTGCGTTTTTGTAGACGTTGAAAGATGCTGCCAAGGATATATTGGACGAAAAGAAGGTGGTGAGAGCAGCAACAACATATGCCCACTAGTAATAATAGCGTAAGGTGCGATGAAGTTGGCGAGTACCCGATTATGCTTTACAGGAACTGATCTATCCCCTCCCCTTACTTAGGTGTCGTCTGCAGTCGATAAACTCAATCTTGAGGAGGTAGTATTAGGAGAAGGTCAAGCAGCTTGGCGACGTCGAAGCTAACTATGCTCTCCCCCCCCTCCCCCCATTGTGCAGGGAAAGGAGGAGCCCTCCAAAACAGAGGCAGGCGAGGGAGAAAACGGCGAAGAAGCAGAAGGAAAAGACACGACTAATACTGATTTTCGCATATGGATTCCGGTATTTAGTTAAGATGTTTTACCTTTGAATGTTATGCTAAAATGTAGTCTTTTTTCTCGCGCCCCACCCTCCTCTCCCCTCCCACCTTTTTTATTCTTCAAAATATCTATATATCCATTTGCCCTCACTCCGGAAACCACAATAGTGCTACTGCTGCAATTGGTGCTAGACTGACAAAGTATTTTGTGTTGTTCTTTAGATTATCGAGGAGGAAGAAGTTGTGGAGGAAAAAGAAGGCGACGACGAAAAGGTAATAGCAGCAGTAGCTGTAGCAGTATCACCGTTTGAATAATAAACAATCGGATGGCGACGTAAAACCACGGTCTCTTTATATTCTAGCGGGGGGGGGGGTTCGTCGTTGAGGCGTTCTGTGTAAAAGCAAGTCATGGTTTTTCAACCTTCTCTTCTTTCTATACCTCAGGAGGTGAAGTGGCAACTGCTGGCCGAAGCTCAACTCATGATGGAGTTAGGGAGCATGAATCTAAAGCCAGGCGCGCTGCTGGTTCTCGTCGATAAGAAAGTGGACGGAAAATGGGTACCTGCACATCGAGAGCGCAGCAAGTTGCTTCATGATGCTGCAGCTTGTTTCTATGTGTTCATCGCTGATGCGTCCACCTCCATCGAAGTGGGCAGAGGGCACTGATATGTGCCCCATCAGTGACGAAAGTCTTGATTTGTTCTAACCCGAACGATGATAACACTACCCTAAGTCTCGGGCAGAAGAGGGCGGAGGCGACTGGCGAGCGAGTTTGAAAGTGAGCAGCGCGTGCAGAAACATGCAGAGAGCGAGATGGTTGAAGTGATGATGATGATGATGATGATGACGATGATGATGATGATGATGATAATGATGGTGGTGGCGGTGATGGTGATGATTCCACCTGCCTCCGGATAGCCCTAATGGGGAATCTTTGCTTTTGAATGCTTTGTTGGAGCACCGTGATGCTCCTCGATGGTGATGGATATAGCCCCGATGGTTTCTTGTCTGCGACATGGCATTATCTCTCCATTCTCAGCTGCATTGCTCGTTAGTTTTCTTTACTCTGCTTGAGCATATCCTGCTTTGGGAACGCTGCTGCCTTCCCATCGTCGTCGTTCATCATCGTCATCATCATCATCATCATCTTCTTCTTCTTCTCTTCCCCCCTCCTCCTCCTCCTCTTGTTTCGACAGGTTGATAGTAAGGTTGATGCGAAGGATACGGTGCACAAATGGCTGATCGCAACCGTGAAGGAGATTAAGGTCACCACCGGACATCTGACCGTGAAACATAGCAACACTGCCGCAGACAGGGTGACCGAGTGCATTTGTATAATGCCGGTGGTGGCCAATCTACGAGCGCTCTATGCAATGATGGCTGCTTTTCATGCCAGTACTAAAATGGTTATATAAGAACGTGGGTATAGTCAAAAACTCGCCTCATCGAAACCCGTGGTCAAACGCGTGCAACGTCGCTGCCTCTTCACCCCAATCGTCAAGTAAACAGCGCTTCCTTTGTAATGTATGTTAGGATGGTGAGGTTCCTGGCACGAAGGAGGTCTTTATTCACTACGATAACCATGCTACACGGTATTGCTCTGCCAGGAGAAGTGATAGATCGTATTGAGCCTCTTCAGAACACTCGCAATCTGAACCTTGCCACCTTTCTCCTCTTTTCTTCTCCTCCTCTTCTTCCTCTTCTTCTCCCTCTTCTTGTCGCCGTTCTTGTTGTTGTTGATGATGCTGCTGTTTTCTCTTGTGGCTTCTTTGACAGCTGGGATGAATGGATTCCTACCTCTTCCGATCGGTTGGCCAAGGCAAACACGAAGGTTGGAGCGCTGACGTTTGTATGCGTATTGCCACTTCTACTCACTGCTGCTACTACGACTTCTACTACCACTGCTACTACGAGGAAGCTAATCCTATCAGCAGAGCTTTATTTGCAATATGCATTTACCCTTACCGTTGTCCGTTTTGCTTCGCGCAACCCCCCCCCCCCCTTCCCCCCCCCTTACCAAGCTTCTCATCTCATACAAACTGAATCTTAAACAGTCAAAAGAGGAGAGGTCCTCGTACTACTCCTCCTACAGCTCAAGTAGCTACTACTCAGGCTCGGAAGGTATTTAATATACGCTTAAAAGCTTATTGCTCATGATGCACTTGTTAAATATACCATTCTTGGAGGCCTGTTGGGGACGTATTTTGAAGGCGTTTAAATCATATACCTCCCCCCCCCCCCTTCCCTGCTCCTCCTTTTCTAGGCACGCCAAAGCACGAGGGCATTGTGGGATTTCGGAATTTGGGGAATCCCTGTTTTATGAATTCCACTTTGCAATGCATGAATCAGGTGAGTGGTTGGGGGAGGAGGGTCGGAAGGGGGGGGGGGGAGAAGGAGAAAGATCGATTTGCTTGTTATCTCCATAATCAATTTTTTCATGGTCATCATCACCATCTAACTGCCCCCCTCGCACTATTACCTCCACCACCACCACCATTGTCATCATCAATATCACCATCATCACCATCATCATCATCATCATCATCATCATCGTTTCACGAATCTTCCTCCGCTTATCACCACACCATCGAAAGACCCCATGGCTGGTGGACTTCCTGGTCAAGAAGAACCACCTTTCCATGATCAATCGTGATAATCCGATGGGGCACAGGGGCCGTATTGCAGAGGTGCTGTATTAAACAATAATAATGATGATGATGGTGATGATGATGATGATTACAATGCGCTGTGTAGTACTTGCGTAAAGCCGTCGTCTTTTGACATTCCTTTGGTGTTTGGTGCTGTTGCTCCTTCCCCCCCCCTCTCCCCATCCCTTAGGAATTCGGTTTGCTTGTGGGGAAGATCTGGGGCAACAAGCACACCGTTGTCGCTCCCACGGGGTACAAATCATTTAACTATTATAATCATCATCATCATCATCATCATCATCATCATCGATATCCTTGCGAAGTCGCTCGTTGGCCTTCTGTTTCACAATTCTTCCATTTTTTACCACCCCTCCCCCTCCTCCTCCTCCTCCTCTTCCTCCTCATCTTCGTTGTGTCGGCTTATTCTCGTAGATTCAAGCAAGCGATCGGCGAGTTCGCCCCTCAATTCAGTGGTTATAGCCAACAGGTAGTAAGTTGTAGCAGCAGCAGCAGCAGCAGCAGCAGGTGTAATAGCAGTTGTAGACGTGGGAGGAGTATTAGAACCAGTAATTGTAGCAGTTGTAGTAGTTGTAAATAGGTAAATAGTAGTAGTAGTAATATAGAAATGTTATAGTAGTAGTAGCAGCAAGTGTCAAAGAGCCTTCTTTCCACCTTTCAAAGCGTCTTTTTCCGACTCTGTGCGACAAGATTTTTTCAGGTTGTCACTCCCTTCTCTCATCCTCCTGCCCCTCCCCTCCCCCCACCACACGTTCGCGTGTCTATCACCGCGGGTTGCTGCTAGGATTCCCAAGAGCTGCTCTCGTTTCTGGTCGAGGGCCTACATGAAGGCCTCAATCGGCTCAAGGAGAAGAAATACGACCCCAACCCATTGGAAGACGATGTAATCCACACACACACACACACACACACACACACACACGTATATTATATATAGTATATATATATATATATATATATATATATATATATATACATATATTGTTTTAGGGCAAGGTCTCTGACGCAGTGCTCGCTAAGAAGGCGTGGGCAAAGCATAAGCTCCGTAACGACTCCGTGATTTTGGACAATATGGGTGGTATGTTCCGATCCAAGGTTTGGTGTTTGTTTAATTATCATCCGCACTCGTTTTCTCTCGTCCTCCTCCTCCTCTCTCCCGTCCATGCGTATGCTATACTATCATCATCATCGTCAACACCATTATCATCATCATCATCATCATCACCATCATCACCATCATCACCACCATCATCATCACCATCATCATCGTCGTCATCATGCGATAAACCTCTGGCGAGTCGACGTTTTGGTCACGATGCTCCTGCTTGCTGGCCATTAGATTACCTGCCCCAAATGCAAGACGACGCAGAGGAAATTCGATCCCTTCCTCCTGAACATCCCCGTCCCCCTCCCCAGCTCCGACAACAAGCAGCAAACAGTGACCGTGGTGTACGATGACACCAGCAAGAAACCGCTCAAGATCAAAGTCGAAGTCTCAAAGGTACGGGGTGGATACTATCGATTTTTGATTATGTACATATATATATATATATATATATTTATATACATATATATAATTATAAATATGTTCATTTTATGGAAAATACAGCACGGCGAGATTTCGGAGCTGAAGTCTGCTATTGGCAAAGTTGGCGGTGTAGAGGCCAAAAACCTTATCATTGCAGAGGTAACCGCGAGAGTGCGTGCTGGCATCAGCAATCGCATGGTCACAGAACTATAAATAACGTACGCGTTGTGAAGAAGAGGATATAGCAAGCTGTGCGACGTGTACGAGTACAAAGAATGGATTGACTCGAAAACGTGTATTCGTCTTTTGCATAGTCTAATGCTTTAAAGGTGCGGACGGAAGATGAGGAAGAGAAGTAATTGCTCGATCATCCCTACCCCCCCTCCCCCATTTCAGGTGTTTGGAAACAAGATATACAAGCAGTACAAACCTAATGACGGAGTGGGCGGAATCCTGGATAATGTAATGTCACTACTACTACTACTACTACTACTACTACTACCACTACTACTACTACTAAGACTACGACACAACACTATGCATATAGGTAACATGATGCAAGCACATAAACACGCACACAAACACACACACACACACACACACACACACACGCATACACCTAAACCATAATAATATATATATATATATATATATATATATATATATTCTTCTTAATACATATATATATATATATATATATATGGTCTTCTCCCCCTCCTCCTCCACCACCTCCGCCTCATCGCAGGACGTGATCTACGCCTTTGAGTGTCCAAAGATATCCGAGGTGAAGGAATGGGTGAGCCTTCCCATACAGCACTTCCATGAAAGCTCCTACGAGTCAGTCTTCGGTTCCCCTCGCGTTTTAATCGTTGACACCTCCGCCTCTGAGACTGTAGGAGCAGCGCAGGTTGGCAAGGAAGGAAGGAAGGAAGGAGGGGGGGGGGGGGGGGTCTAGGGTGAAGAAGACGCGTGTCTTTGCTGCAAAGTTAATGATAGATTGGCGTGTGTATTGTTATCGCTAGTGTTTCGAGAATATGCATAATTCGGCCCTCTCCTCCTCCTCCTCCTCCTCCTCCTCCTCCTCCTCCTCTCCTCCTCCTTCCTCCCACTATTACTAACCGCACCCACTACCACTTCCACTGCTCCTATGCTCATGATGACATAATGCGCGAAGCACCGTTGACCGGCCGCCTGGCGTGTTGTGTGTGTGTGTGTGTGTGTGTGTGTGTGTGTGTGCAATAGGTGAGAAATGAAATCAAGCGAATCGTCAAGCCTTTCGTCAAGGTAGGAGGAAGTAGTGTAGTAGACGCAAGAGATCGGGCTCGATTTGCAGGGACGATAGTATGCGCATCTTCTCCGCTTGTACGCTCACGGCGAATGTGATGGACGTGTGTGCAGGAGAACAAGCCGCCTGAGGGGTCAAACGTCAAGGATGTGCCTTACACATGCTTTTGGAAGCCATCATGGGTAGTAGTAGTAGTTATTATTATTATTATTTTTTTTTTTTTAGTAATAGTAGTAGCAGCAGCAGCAAGAAAGATGTTCTCTTTGGTCCCCGAAGCTCCTCGCAAGTGGCAATCGTATTTATGATGGAGAATGCCTGCTGCTTTGAGGAATTTGCTGCTTTATCGCCGTGGAGGCCGTGCTCTTTCTCTCTCTCCCTCCCTCTTTCTTTCGTATGTTGTTATTGTGATTTCACTGTTCCCCGTCGTGAATGATTTGTTTCACCTCCTCTCCTTCTTCCAGGGATCTGATGACCCATTGGATATGTTTGACGAGGTAGGCTATATCTATGTATCTGCGACATGTATAATATATATATATATATATATATATATATATATATGTACAAAGTGTGTGTGTGTGTGTGTGTGTGTGTGTGTGTTGTGTGTGCGCCGTAATTGCGCCATCAACCTCTTACTTGGCAAATCCTAATCGGAAAGTCATTTTGAATTTCGGAGGCGTTACATTGATATATTTGTACATATACCTTTATCCATATTTCAGGAAAAAGAAGCCAAATTCGACGCCAAAGAGAGGTACAGAACGACCTGAACTGTTCTAATACGCTGTGATGGGTTTCTTCTCCACAACACGTGATTTGTGTAGTAGTGGTAGTGGTAGTAGTAGTAGTAGTAGAGGGGGGGGAGGGGGATAAAGGTGGATAAATCTTAGACAAGCTTCATCTCGTAGTAGATAGTAGAGGAGAGGATGCTTTGAATTGGAGGGAGGTTCGGTTTTTCCAGTTTGCTACAGAGACCCGACGAATGGTGACGGGCCTCTCTCTTTCCTTGTATAATGCTACCGTGTTTCGTTTTTGGCTTTGTGTGCGCGTGTTACTGTGCTCTCTCCCTCTCCTCCCCCTTCCCCCTTCTCCTCCCCCCTTCTCCTCTGTTTGTTCTTCGTTGTGCAGGGCCATAATCAAATGCATGTGGGGGAAGCTCTCCGAAAAGGATGAAACGTACCAGAAAGAGCTGGTGGTAGACCACTCCAGTGTCGGGGGAGGGGGGGGCGGAGGCGAGGCGAGGGGGGGGATCAAGCTCGAGGAGTGTCTCAAGGCCTTCACATACGAGGAGAAGCTTAAGGAGGGGAACGAGTATTACTGCAGAGTTTGCAAAGAGCACCTGAGGGGTGTGGTGAGGGAGAGATATGATCAAATTGTGTGTTTGTGTTGATTGTGCGGTGTTTGCTGTCGTTCGCCGCGGTCTTTATCGGGTTGGCATTGAGAGAATAGAATTGAGCAATGATATCTCACCCATCAACACATCCTACGATTCCCTTCAATATCAAGTATTCGTGCGTAAGATACGTGAGCTATCGCGGTATGCGGTCCTTCACTTCTCACTTCTGTGCCCCCCCCCCCCCCGCCATTCTTCCTCCTCCTCGCAGTGACCAAGAAGATGGACATCTGGAAGCTGCCGAGCATTATTTGCTTGCAACTCAAGCGATTTCAATACACGAAGCGCTACAGGGATAAGATCGATTCTTTTATCGACTTTCCTCTCAAAGGTCCTTACTTTCGATTTGAGGAGGAGGAGGAGGAGTGTGTTGGGTCAAATATGATGCGCAGCATTAGCAGCTCAGATATACCTGATTCTGTTGGTCGTCTTTTTGTTGTTGCATGGTTGATGAAACCCTCCTCCTGCTATCAATACCATCTTAAGATGTACATTATCAATTCGTCGTTATCTGGTCAAAATGATTGAATTGTATCATCGTGAAATCAACACAGGGCTGGATTTGGGAGAGTACTGCTTGAATACGGAGTACAAGAAGTAAGTTAGTATTACTGCTCTGTATGTGCTCCGAAGAAGAGGAGGAGGAAGGATCATAGCTAATAGCTTCACGATAACTGCTTCATCTCTCCCTCTCTCTTTCTCTCTCTCTCTCTCTCTCTCTCTCTCTCTCTCTCGCTTCTCTCCTTCTCTCTTTCTCTATCACTTATTTCCACCGCCGCTTCATTCGAAACATCCCCCCCTCCTTCCCCATCCCCACCCTCCTATTCTCTCACTTGCCGTCGGCTGTATACCTCTTTCTCCTCAGGGATAATGCGATCTACGACTTGTTCGCAGTATCTTGCCATGGCGGCGGCTTGGGAGGGGGTAATGGAGAAAAGATCGGGATGCGCTTGCAATCGTCGCCGTCGCTGTTGTTGATGATGTTGTTGTATGGATACCTCCAAATTTTATGAGGCGAAATAGCTGTGTGAGCTACTACCTATCAGCGTGGCATCGACATATTCTCGTTTGGCCGTAAAGCATCGTATTCATTTCTCTCTCTCTCTCTCTCTCTCTCTCTCTCTCTAACACACTCACTCTTTCTCTGTCCCTCTCTCTCTCTCTCTCTCTCTCTCTCTCTCTCTCTTTGCTCATTGTTTGTTTTTCATGATCGTCATCGCTTGTGACGAATGCAACATAGGTCATTATTGGGCGTACGTAAGGAATCGAATTGATGGCAAATGGTAGTGCTAGTAGCAGCAGCAGCAGCAGCCTTCTCATGCCACAACATCTTCAATTCCATAAGCTAAAAAAACAATCACGAGGCATTATATGTTTCATCGCTGCATCCTCTCCTCCTCCTCCTCCTCCTCCTCCTCTCTGTTCTCACGATTATCGTTATTCCTCGTCACTCGTACACAACAGGTACAACTGCAACGACTCGTCCACGAGCGAGATGGTGAGCTCCGAGGCGACTTATTCATCTTCTCCACCTACCCATCTGACTCACCACCCCCCTCTATCCTGCAGGGCCCGAAGAGTGTCAAGACGAGCGAGGCGTACCTGCTGTTTTACGTCAAGAGAGGTTGCGTGAGTTCTTCTTCTGCCTCTATTCGATCTTTGATTCACTGGATGATGATGATGATGGTGGTGGTGGTGGTGGTGGTGGTGACGATGTTGATGATACACGACTCGATGGTGGAAGAGATGACGGGCCATGTGGAGAATACTGACCTTTGGTGTCGTTGCTGTGCTTTTTCACCTTTGCGCTACTGCAGATTTCAAAGACCCCAGTCCGCAGGAGGTTGAAGCAGATGTGTAGTGTTTTCGTCGCTAACAATAACCAAAGGCTCTATGATAGCCCATCTTCGTTTTTTCCCAGCTTAGAATGAAGGAAGTCGGCATATCCGAGTAATGTAGCATGGTGTTTGCGGAGCGTTATTATCGTTTTTCATCTATTTGCAACCAGCGCATTGGGCGGGGTTGTAATGTAATCTTGATCATTTTAATTCGCCGATTTGTTGCATCAGTATAGCTCACATTGTTATAATTTTCATCACCGCGAACAAAGCTAGAAAGGGGTTTACTGAGCATGAGCGAGCGCGTATCGTAATAATAATAATGATGGAGTTATTACGTGGACGCAATGCAATTCAATTGACTTATATAGCATTTGTATGGATATTGTGCGAGACATCTCTAGATATGGTTGGCTAGCTCTAGAGCTAGCGTGCGTGTGTAGCCATGCAGCGATGGAATCATTTGTATATCAGCACGTGCTAGCGTGGCGTCGACGAATGCATGGCGGATAGTCCAATTTTACAAAAACTACTTCAGATTAAATAAATATTCTGGTATAATTATAATTGTGCTAGCATGATATGACTAGTAGTATAACGTAACGCCTGCTATCTAGCTATGTAACCTGATCCAGAAGTTATTTGCTAGCGTTGTTATGTTGTTACAGCATTAAAAAGATTATTGATGATATGCGTGCGTGCACGTGCATACGCGTGCTATTCTAGTTCAAAACTAATACAATTGTGAACACGTGCGTACTTCTAGATGTGTTGTCGCGAAAATCACATGCAAGCACACAGCACACTTCGCACGTATGCGTACAACTATGCATGCCTTTAAAACCAGTTTGTGTGACGCTCGATCAATTTCCCAAAGTCTTGTCAATGGGCTAGAAGCTTATATCATTAGCAGCATTGTGAAAGCCTGAGCTTCCAAAGAACAAAAATTGCAATCGCGGTCCTCGTCGAGGCCCGGTCGCGGGTATTGGACATAGTTTTCAATTAGCACAGAAACCGATTCAGCAAAGCTTCATAATCTGGTTTATGCCTCCTGAGCAAGGACGAATAATATAGAAAGTGGTTGTTCATTTAGATCAAATATACTCTCATCTGTTTTGCCCTTCCAGGTTCTTAATCATAAAGATGAAACCCTGCTTTGAATAGTGAAGTTTTTTCTATCTCCAAGCTCTCAAAACCGAATATGATTTCTGCAAAGTAAGTGGTATATACTGTGCCTACTATGTCATGTTGTCGCCTAGTATGCTTAGTTTGCTGATGGCCATTGCTCTGCCGACGATTACAACTACAAGTCTCCACTGTACCGCTAATGCATTTGAATGCGGGGTGGTGCCTATCGCTCATCCCCTATTAAAGATTTTGCCGTGCGAAGCAACAGGCTCCTCTAGGAAAGTATAACGCCGAAGTGCAATGAGCGCACGAGCCCCCCACCAGCCGAGGCTTATCACTAGCTAGGCCCCCCAAGTATGGGGCAATGGCTTGCAAGGCAAGTGCTCTATTCGGAAGACAGAAGCGAGATCAAGCCTCAAACGCCTCGTCTTTCCAGCTGTTCCAGGCCGTTTGGCCTCCGGGTTTTATCTTGCGACAATAAACATTCCGTTGTCGCAGGTTGGAGAGCGCCCTCGAAAATCTTCCGGGTCCGTTCCGCGGTTGTTGGCCCTCGTCTTATCGGAGCGATATCCTAGGAGAGAGAAAGGCAGTGTGGGAATGCTCGTAGGTAACCGAGGTCAGGTTTGTTTTAGTAGTTTTTGGCTTTAAAAAATTTCTGTAAACGTAATTAATTTGTAGGATCTTCCTCGGACAAAACTCGGCCAGCATTTCCCAGATTAAGAACTTTTTTACAACCGAATATATCGTAAAAGGCGACTCATAAATGAATCGGCACGGGAGGATACGGCTCGGTCTCCTCCTAGCATGCCTCCTCTCAGGTGCGGTCACTGTACACGCATGAAACGAAAGGGTATTAGGTCGTGGGGGGGGAGTGGGATAGAATACAGAGTAGTAGCGTCGAAGAGAAAGATCCATTGCTTTTTTTGAAGAAGCTTTATAGATTTAACGCCCCAACCCTAAAAGAACCAACCGCCTCCTAATTGCTGTTATCCTTTGGGGCCAGTGGCGCATTGGATGGTTTTGCGGGAGAGAGGAGGAGCTTTGCTGGGTATGAGCAAAAGGCGTAAGCTTTCTTCAAGAAATGCGGGAAAGATTGGAGGGCGAAGAATGCTCGATCAGAAGGCAAGGAAGCACACAGCGGAGGAGACAAATCTTCGGATGCACACTGACACACACACAAATACACACACACACACACACACACACACACACACGTGTACTTCCATTCATCAACGGTCTGTTCAAAGGCACGACGAAGATCTAGAGGACAGCAGATGCAAATGCAGCAGAAAAGGACGAGAAGGGTATGCACCATGACGACTTACACACAATAACACCACGCACGTGTGTTTTAAATAGTATTTATTCATTTACTGGTTACAGCATATAATCGTCTCTGCATGTGCCTATCTATTTTATACGTTCAGCATCGCATCGGCGCCATTCCTCATGAGAATTCAAACGTGAGACTTTCCAACACAAACAAACTTCATGCACGTAGTTTTTCATAGTGATACTCACGAAGGTGCAAAGATGGTGATAACGATTCAGGGTTATTTCTCACCTTCCTCTTAACTGGATATTTGCATTGTTGGCTAATTTGATCGTCTGCATACAGGAGCGTATAATCCCGGTCTGTCGCAACGATAAATGGAAGGTTGCTTTGCACTGAAACATCAACAATAAAACTCGTGCACACACACACACACACACACACACACACACACACATACACACACACAAATATGCAATGTCAGGATGTTCGCAAGTTAGCTGTTGACAAAAAGATAAGCTGGAAGGTGAGAAATATCGTCCTAATTATAAATTGATTCATTATTTTTATATATAAAATATAATATATTTGTGTGTTTGTGTGCTTGATATCACCATGGATGTTTACACGCAAACGGAAATTGTTTATGTTTTGTGTTGTGACAGTCATTTCTGAAGAAATGCCAGATGAAGCTTCGGATGAAGTAAAATCGCTATTTCATGAATGATCCCCGATAAATGCAAAACACACACACACACACACACACACGCAAACATCCTCATTCACACTAACACGCTCGCGCATGTATATTGGTACATACGTGTATCTGCGGGAGCTAGATCCACACACTCTTCCTTCATTTATCAATGCGGTTATGTTCAATAGGTGCATACGAGTGTTTGAGCTCAGCGGTCGTGAGGTTATTAACGACCACAGTGATGATGATGACGAGAACGATATGTGATATATTGCTACTATCAGCGACGTACATTGAGCAGCATTGCATGCGAACTTTGCGGTCAGATCGATATGCAAACGGAACGCGTCGTCTCCGATGATAGGGGTGGGTTGTGAGAAGAACAGAATCTAAATACACGTGATTGCAATACGGCATTCAGCTGCAAATGTGCATTCGGTGTCGCTCCCAAATCATCACATCCTGTCAAAATGGTACGTGACAATGGTGTTTGCGCAGCCGGGCCTTTGGTGCTGTCGCAGGGAGAGAGTTTCAAACCGCCCAAACTACCAACGATGGTGACGATTTTGACCACAAGATCCGCAAAGATGCTGCTGTTTTATGATCGTCGCGCATATTCCCACTTAGGACGCACAAAAGCTTGCTATGAAACTCAAAGGTGCTGGGAAGAAGGTAAATCGAAAGTTGCGCCAAATCATCTTATCCCCTCCCCTTGCGGCGAGAATGTGGTTGAGGAAGGATTTGAACGGCTGCTTCGATGTTTCACCATGCGAATATGTGTACAAATACAGGCACTTTCCAGCGTCAGCGAGAGCTCAATGACGCATGCAGTCATCATCCAATTAGGTTGAGAATGAGTCTTAATTCGGAAATTATATTCCCCCCCCCCCCACCCC
>ADNK01002281.1:0-15256 GCA_000320545.1 Bigelowiella natans CCMP2755
TTGTGGTTCCCTCAAGTTGAGATACGTCAGCTGTGAGCATTCCAAAAGATAAGAAAAATGGGGGACAAAACTGTTTTCCCATGTAGTATCACCTGATGTTCTCCGTCTTGAAGAAAGCTGTTTTGCACTCCTCGTACTGCACCTGTATGCACGTCATCATCACCCAACCGAAGAAGAAACCCTGAAAGGGGAGCGAAAACGGGAGGAGAGAGGAAAGAAGAGCTTCGACCTTGCATCTAGTAAACACGGACAACGCCTGCTCCTTCACGGCGACTTGCGCTGCTTTGTCGATATCAATAAAGCACTCTTTAATGCCATATTGGATGATGGCTGACTCCAAGTTCCTGGTAGGAGGAGAAGCATGAGGGGAGGGAAGAATGAAGAATTACAATCGGAATATAAGTTAGTGGCGAATCAGAAGTTCCTCGCCGATATAGTGCGCAGGTTTCATTCAAAATACATTATTTGGGGCTGCATCGCAACGGGCACTAATCTGCGTTCGTAGGTGTTGTTTGCGTGCGTGTGAGCATGATGAATGGAGTCACTCACCATAGCTTTTCGTGTTCTAGAAGCTCTGCCGTCCTCAGTGTTTGGCTGTCGGTGTCTACAATAGCCATTCCCATTTTCTGTGTGGAATGTTTAAGTAAGCATTTATAATAATCTATTGCAAGGACGGATGCATACAATATTGACATTTGCTACTGGCACTACAAATGACGTTTGTATCACAGTCACGAGATTCTACCAGTTGGCCTTCTTTCCGAGCGGAAATTCTCACAGCCTATCAGAGGGGTGGGGGGTGGCGCGGTTGGGCGATGAGAGGTTCAATGAAACTGAATGTTGCAAGTGAATGCACCCCAACACGATCCCATCCTTGTTATTATCGTGTTTATACAGCTATGGCTATAACAAGATGAAAGCTAACGACGGCTGACCATTGTTGCGGATGAGTTCGCCACGCCATCACCCTCGAAGAAGAGAATGTCTTCGAATCCTTGCAAATTTCCCGGAGACGCCTATTATTCCATTATTTCACCGGAAGTTTATTAATGATCGAATACATATGAAAATACTCGAAACCTATCCCAGATACCTTCTTCTTCAATTTCCATTCGTTCTCTTCTTTGACGTAAACCTCGACGTCTCGGTACTCTTTGAGGACGGCCTCCTTGATAACTCGCGCCATCATTTTGTGATTTACGTTCACTGTGGGGATCTTAACACCATCTCCCAGCTCCTTAATCACTTCTCTAGTCTTGAAAAACTCTTCAGCGATGTAGGATGCATCCACACCGTGCACGGTGTGGTACTCTCCATTCTACGCAGGGAGGTGGAGGGCAGGTCAGAGGAAGATTCTGTATTGCAGCACTGCTTGTTCACAAAGATGTTTACCTTTCGCACGAAGAACTTTAACGCACCAGCCACGTTTTTCCTAGTTTCTCGCTTCTCGAGCTTCTCGATGAAGGACTTGAATTTCTCTGTAAGGTAAAAATGAAGCTCCGTGATATGTTTTCGTGTGAGTAGATGGTTTTCGGTCTCGCAGCTCCTAATTTAGTCCCCACCCCCCTTCCGTTTTTTCGAACAACTCGGATTATATGTTTGCTTACGGTCCATTGTGAAGGGCGCTGAGTCAACTGGGGGCAGGGAACGCAGGCTGGCACCGGAGGTTGGGGTGGGGTGGCTATGTGGCGCCGAGTTGAGACGGAATACACTTTCCCGCGATTAAGGTAAGACTTATCTCTCGAAACTTTGGACGGAAATATCGAAAATCAGAGGGTATTTGAATAAAATAATATTCAGAATCTCAACTTATGCAACAAATCCATGTAAACCAGGCTTCCTATGCTTCTAAGTCATGCATCACATATTTTGGTAGTACGTTTTCAATAGACGACGCGGTTCGAGAGGGTCAAAGCTCATTGAATACGCGTAAAGTAATTCTTTTGGGAAATTGAAGATCTAGGCTGAAATAGGCCTAAATTTCACGTTTTCGAGTACGACAATTGCTAATCCCCCGGTCGGCAAGGCGATTTTTTTTTTTAACCTTTTTCTCATTTAAGACATGAAACGAAACTTTCGAGCGATTGGATCGAGCTAAACCCCCCTATTCATGCCTCATAATCGAGTCTAGCCTCTTGTTACTGCAAAAAAAGGCAAGACTACAGTCTGGAAAATTCTCTTCCAAAGCCTCCGTTTCTCTTGCCGGCGGCTGTAGTTCAAAATAACCTGCAATTTTTCAGTATTCAATTATTTCATTCCATTAATTGGAAGTTACCGCCGGCGTTTAGCCCTCCAGCCTGTCAGGAAATTCCGCCAAAAATTTTAAGTCTTATTTTGCATACGCTATGGAAGCTCCCCTCGTGCTACCCCGTCGACGTGGCCCCTCTCGCGCCTCCCTCCGCTACCTGAAGCCTGGGCTTCTCGCAGTAGGCGCTGCTGCTCTCCTTTCTGTTGGCGCTTTGACTTTTAGCCGCGGATACGATGAGCAGGCTGGCCGTGGGCATAGATTGAATACGGCAATGGTACGTCAATCCAGGGTGGGGCACGTGACCGGTGCGACCAAGACGACTATTTCAAGGTACATGCTTGCCTTCAGCGCCAGAACTTTGTTTCGAAAAGGAGCGAGATAAAAATATAGATGAATGGGGGTTGTTTTCCTGGAGTGGGACCAATAGATGATAGAAAGGATGGTTTCACCAAAAAAGGGGGGGGGGGGTTGACATATGTTGATGCACCTCATCGAGTATCATGCAAGATTACTACACTAGGCCAAAAAGCTCTCCATTTTTTCTTCTACTCTAGCACGATTATATTCTATAAAGTTCGCACCGTACTTCACCTTTGCAAAACTACATACTATATTTATTCATTTTGATTGCCTGTAACTCGCAGGAGGAAAACCTCAGTAAACGCGGATTATGGCGCTCCCCCCGCTGTTCCGAACCGCCGTGTGGTTATCACTGGACTTGGAGCTGTTTCTCCACTTGCCAACAACCTTCAAGAAACATGGGACAAGATTAAGAAGGGCGAGGTATTATTGTCCATATAGTGCAGGAATTTGCTTATTTTAACTGGAATGCACGCGGAACGCGAGCACGCGCGTACACACACACACGATTGAATTGCGTACTCGCGCAATTTAATCAGCATTTACTGAATGCAGGAGATGTTTGCTAGAGATGCGACAGGTTGATGAAAGGAGAGAGTCAATCATATTTGAGTTGGTCTTGACGATGGTTCGCACTGAAATTCGGTTTCCATGGGAGATACTTATCAATATTATTTTCTCCCCCTCTCCCATCCTCTTCCGTCACGCACTCTCAGACTGGAGTGAAAAAGCTGGAGGACCCCAAATTTGACATCCTCCCAACTAAGGTTGCAGCGTACATCAAGGATCTTCAGACGGAGGGGTGAGAGACCTAACCGCGACTTGATGAGGAGGGGGGAAAGGGGGGGGTGTCAGAGATGGTGGTGATATGTGGCTATCAGTATATGTTTAGTATTCGTACTATCAGAGATGGTGGTGATATGTGGCTATCAGTATATGTTTAATATTCGTACTACCTGACCAAGGAGAAGAAGTGAAAATGATGGTCCTACCAATAGCAAACAATATCCAACCCTTATATTCAAACTCTCGAATCGTATTTATGCACGGTCACTCTCCTCCTCGTAACATCGGCTTCTTCTCGTGTTTGCTGCTCAGAATTATTCCTCCTAAAGACGCAAAGCAGATGGCTCCTTTTATCAAGTAATATCGTTCAGAAGACGCAGGGGAGGAAGGGGGGGGGGGGGGGGCGGAAACATTTGATCAACCCCAAAGAAGATTATACCCTCGCCATTCTCATGAATCACCATCGTTCTGTGCCCTATGACTGACTGATTTGTAGTGAGCATACAAGCAGCATAACTGACAAATGAATGCCGCCGAGTAGGTACTCAATGGTAGCAGCTAAGGAGGCCATGGATGACGCAAACTGGCATCCGGAAGAACCTAAAGATAAGCAAGCCACTGGCGTGTCTATTGGCTCCGGAATCGGTATTATTCATTGATGACTCCCGCAGATCGTAGGCAGACGTGGCGTGTGCGCGCGTGCCTGTGGTGTTTTATGCTTTGCCCTATACTTCCAATGCGGGGAGAAGCTGGGGGTCTGGTGAATGAAGAGGCTAGCGGGGGACAGGGAAAATACTGTTAGTGATGTGTTTTTTTTTTTTTAATAATACATGCGCGGTGATCTACTGCTCTAGGTGGGATCGAGGAGATCACCGACAACCACAAAGAGCTGCTGGCGGAGAATAGAGGCTACAAGAAGATCTCGCCGCGCTTCATTCCGAAGATGCTTATCAACCTGGCAAACGGATTCGTCAGTATGGCGTACGGCCTACAGGTTCTAACTTTTCTCGTGTTAAGGACGGGGTTGGAGGAGGGACAAGGGGAGGGGGGAGGGAGGGGGGGGTAAGGGAGCAAGATGCGGGTGAGCATATCACGGATTACCCAGTGGTTATTCACGAGAAATGTCGTAGAGGATGGGTGTGATAAAGCAGTCGCTCGTAGCTTCAAGCGTGGTAGCAAAATTTACGAATACTAAGCAAAACGCATCGCTCTGCTGTTCGTCATCCAGGGCCCAAACATCGCTGCTGTCACAGCATGCGCTACCGGCTCGCACTGCATTGGAGACGCCTTCAAGCTCATTAAGTAACAAAAACTGAAAGAGAGAGAGAGAGAGAGAGAGAGAGAGAGAGAGGGATAGAAGATTGGGGGGGGGTATTACTTAGTGAGAGGCGACTGGGAGAACTCTCTTTGCCCGAATACAGCGCGATTGTTATATGAAACTTGTAACATACCCACCCATCCCCCCTCCCTCCCCCATCGTCAGAAACTAATGCTACTTGCTGCTGCTATATATAGACACGGAGAGGCCGATGTTATGGTTGCTGGTGGAGCAGAGTCGGTGGGTTTTTGGCATATATCTGTTATGTTTATATTGATTTATCAATTCGATGCATATGGCGATCCTGGCGTTGCTATTAGTGTTTCAATATTGCAACGGCAATTACCCCAATCGCGCAGGAAGATGCGTCTAAAAGCGCGCACGCATTCTTCTCACATGCACCCGTTGCGGCGTTGTCCGAATATATCACCATCGCTATGCAGGCGGTCGAGCCTCTCTCCATGGCAGGATTCAACCGAATGAACGCCCTCGTCACCAAGTTTAACGACGAGCCGGAAAAGGTCGGTCAGCGCTGCAGATTCCACCATGGCTGTCACACGCACCTCTCTGCGTGTGTTGTTTGGTGATGATTGTAGCTATTCCAAGAACGTACACGTGTGTTACCGCCTTCTCCTGACACTCCTCCCCCCCCCCCCTTTCCCAAATATAAATATAGGCATCTCGGCCATTCCATGAACAACGTGCAGGGTTTGTGATGGGGGAGGGAGCCCGCGTTATGGTGCTTGAGGAGTACCAACATGCGAAGGCTCCTGGCGCTTAAATATACCCTGAAATCCGAGGGTGTGGCCTTACGGGTACGTGTGCCGATTAAAGTGTGCTCCTACTGCCTTCCAACGGAAAGGGGTTTCTCTGGTTTCTTTCGCTCGTTCGTGTTTTTCATATGGAAACTGTATCCATTTTGTGTAAGACTGATAGGGAAATAAACCCCCCCCTCCCCTCCCCCCATCCCCCATCCGTTACCGTCCTCTCTCTCTCTCTCTCTCTCTCTCTCTCTCTCTCTCTCTCTCTCTCTCTCTTTCTTTCGTTCTTTCATCCTCTTCTCTCCTTCTTTTATTCGTCAAAGAGTCATTATGTCTTTGTGTGTGTGTGTGTGTGTATGTGTGTGCGCACGCGCGCGTTGCGGTTGCAGGGGACGCATACCACGTTAGCGCTCCTAGCGGGGAAGGAGCTCTCAGAGCGATGAACCTTGCTCTGCAACAAGGCGGGGTTGAGGTCAGTACAACGACGATTTTTTGCCAGATAAAACACGCGCGTAACCCCTCGATATTAAGTCAATCTAACTACGGCTACCTATGATCCCCCCCCCCCTTTTCGTTATCCCAGGCAAGTGATATCGATTATATCAATGCTCACGGGACTTCGACTCCTGGTACGATGTTATATTTTGCTGAAGCCATATCTACGATGTGCTCCCGGTGTTGTTGTCGTTGGGTTGCTGCAGCTTCATCCTCCTCCTGAACAATTTTCACTCTCCCTCTCCGTTGTTGGTCTTCTCACCAACCCTGCCCCCCCGCCCCCTTTCTCTGCTCAGTTGGAGACGCTAAAGAAGCTGAAACCATCGTGAAACTCATGGGAGGACCGGATAATGAGAAAAAGCCTTTCGTCACCTCCACCAAGGTAGAAGAAGAGAGCGAGAGGGAGAGGGCTGGGGAGGGGGGAACTCACTGACGTCTTTGTCACATCCTCTTCCTACTCTTTCTCTTCCTCCTCTTTTAATTTATGCTGTTCTTTCGGCTCTTTCGAGAAGCTAACACACGTTTTTCCTTCCTCCCCTTCGCCAGGGAGCCACTGGGCACATGCTTGGGGCGGCCGGCGCAATTGAAGCTGTCTTCACGACTCTGGTGATTACGAGGAAGGGCAAGAGGGGGGGGGGGGGGGGGGGGGGGGGGGCCCCCCCCAAAAGAACCGGAGACAGGAACCGTATTCTGGATAATATTATATATATATATATATATATATATATATATATATGGAAATGGTCACATTTACATCAAAATAAATAGTGGAAGAAAGGAAGGGGAAAAGGGGGGGGGCAGGTTCGGGTTAATAGCACTACCGAACCAAATACAGCTAGCCCCTTCCTCTTCGTTATTCATTAATTACTAACGAATATGCGCCCCGTGATTAGGCAATCCACGAGGGAGTGATTCCCCCCACCGTTAACCTCGAGAACCCCTGCGTGACCGAAGGCATCACCCACGTCACTGGGGAGGCGAAGAAGGTTGATGGAATCAAGGCAGCGCTTTCGAATTCCTTTGGTTTCGGGGGCACAAATGCTTGTCTTCTCCTCACCCAGCCTCCGCAAGGTACTATTGTTATGTGATATTTGCAGTATTGCCATAAGGGTGATTTTGTCGGGTTTGAGCCAGCACTTTGGTCTAAGACGCTGATTCTCTTGCTTTTGGTGCTGTCCTGTCCCCCCATCTCCACCGCCCTCCTTTCCGCAGCATGAGTTGACCAGGATTGAGAATCGCGATGCTGCTCTCTCATTCCCAGCTTCTTGAATTTCCATCTGCTTTCGCCGAGCTCAATGAGGAAATCAGGGGCGGCGGTCTTACGCCTCGGAATTGTGCGATTTCGGAGCGCTTTCGCCTCTGCTGTATCATGTTCTGGTTGCTTGTTTCGATGTCGCAGCTTCTCGGTCTTTCTCCGCATTTTATGCACGAGTAAAAGTAGCGTCGTCAGCAGATATCTACCTATACATAATTAAAAGGGATTGCCTTCTTTATCTTTACTTTCTCGATGCCGTGGTTGTCGATCGACGCACGCTAGAGCTGTGCGCGCACATTTAAAATTGGATGTGCGCTTCGTAGCGCATGTCGGCTTTTGCTGTGTCTTCGGCGTAAGTACACATGCTTGCTAGCATGCTAGCATGTATGCCAGTCAAAAGGGCTAGCGTCACTTCAGCATCAACATTGTGCTACATGCTACTAGGCAGGCTAGTAGGCCCGAAGTTATGCATGTAGGCCTAAAAGCGATGTACTCATTAAAAATACAGGTTAGCCATAGCTGGCGACGTTGATTGCCACTAGCCACTTATTCGTTGTGCGGCTATGATGAATGCAAATGTGAGTTAATGAATTCAAAATCTTGGCACATTAGCATGTGCTACGTGCCAATGCATGCATTGCACTATCTAGCTATGCTGCTAGCTGTGTGTAGACGTTGTCCGATCAAGAAAAATGTTTGTTTGCGCACATGCACAATGAGGGCTAAAGCACAACAATGTGGCGCCACACATGCTAGCATGATGAGCGTTGGTTTCAACAACTACGGCTTTCTTGATTTTGACGCCCAAGCTAGCAAGCCCAGACGTCATGGAATAGCAAAAGTTAGTCACACGCGACGCGAGGCTTGATAGTGTTGTAGCTGTCCAGTCAGATGTTTTCTAGTCGTTAGGTGCATCACGATCGCAGCAACGTCATAAACAAGAAAGCTCTACATGTGCATACACTGCATTTGGCAATGGAAAGATTCGCTCATGTGAATAGCGCGTTCGTCAATTGTCATGTGTTTGAATCTTGCAACACATGTCTCTACCAAGATGTTCCGAAGATGTTCTAGAAGCTGGAAGCTGGTTTGCCGAGCGCCATCATCACTAAACATTTCCTATTGCTGACTGATGCAAGTGTTTACCTAATTTTGATTTCATTACAAAATAACTAGCTAGCTAGGCAGCAACGATGCGACAATAAGATTTAATCCCCGCATTCAATTTGTGTTTTCTGAGGGTTTCTTAGTGTCCCACTTTATATATATATATATATATATATATATATATGTTTATCAGACATCGACTACTTGCTAGACTGGCGTCACCTGGATTATTGTTGTTGATGATGAATCATCGTTTCTAGGCGTATTTCGCGAGCTGTTATTAAGACTGTTACCAATACCGCTGGTGGTGCTCCCTGGAACGTTAATTGCCCCCTTTCTTTCCCTTACATTTTTCTCACATCGTACTGCCTGGACAATCCTCCGCAACTCTTTCACCTCATCTTCTAGCTGTGCCATTCGAAGACCGCCCCCGGCTTTCGTCAATTTTTTTTCCAAGCCTCCATTCATCATGTGCGGGAGTTCAACGTCATCTCCCTGGTTTTCGACTTTGGTGGGATTCGGGACGCGGCTAGGAACCTCCCTCTTCTTGTTACCACCCACATCATCATCGTCGTCGTCATCATCGTCGTCGGGTGCACACGGGGCCATGATGACTGGCACGAGTATCTGCAGGGAGCTAATAAATCCCCCCATGAGGCCGAAAACGAGAATGACGACCGCGCCGCTGGACAGCATCTCCTGCCGGATGTAGCTGCATTTCTTCGTCCCACAGTCTTTGAAGTATTGGTCATAATCCAGTGTGGTTGTCGCACTTGTAATGAACGCGTTGTCAAGTGCCTGATACGGACGTTGGGTGTGGCGGGGAAAAGGACATTTCGGTTAGCATAATCCCCGTCAAATCAAGACTGCGGCTGAGTGCAAGATAGCAAGTAACCTATCTTATATGCGATACAAAGGCTTCAAGCGTAATTCACGCAGTAGCTTTTCTTTCACTCTAAGAGCTCATTGAATTACTTGGGAGATGTTCTGGAACCGGCTTTGATTCATCCTCCCCCCGAAGCTATCATTTGCGAACGTTGACCACGCCCAGAAATCCTCAGATGCTAGACCCTGATAGCACATGTAATAACAATAATACTTAAAACAGGCAAACAAATAATCCACCTGAGCCATTAATCTCAGCACATTACTTTACGATGTGTTAACAAGATCTTATCGGAGTCACGCAGCAGCAGATGATATAGTGGCGGCTCGCTTCAAATGGGGAATATGACGTCGAATGCAGAGCAATATGCCAACGACGCGGAGCTCTTACCTTCGTTGGGAAGTTCTTGAGCGTTTGCGTCGCGCTGCAGTAATAATTCAAATCGAAGTCGTACGGGTTTCCACTTGTAGTCGATGTGCTGCCGAGCAGAGCACCGTCGCTGATGATTCTGGCCATTATGTCGAATGCATTCTGGCATGCCTTGCCCTCCCAGAAGTGAAAGTAGCACTGGAGATCTAGGTCAGTTACGCCGGACGTTGAGTAGAAGGATGAGTACGAGCAATCCCGATTGTAGTCGATGCTGTGGTTCTTGTACCGCTCAGATATTTTCGAAAGCGAGAGAACTGTGAAGTCGTGCACGGAGCTAATATTTGGATGGTGACCCCAGCTGTCGGAATAGGGGGAGGGAAAGGGCTGGGCGTCAGTCGTGTACCCTGCTGGGGCGTTTATCTGGTTGAATGTCTCCGAGAGCTTGAAGCTCGAAGCAATTGAATCTGCAACCTCATTTTGTAAGAGCGCACCCTGCGGGTCGATGATTTCCCTCAGCTGGGAGGGTGAGTAGAGGTTGACACTTGTGAAGTATGACTCCTGCCATCGTAGATACACTCCGGAGCGAATGTCATCGATGGTATTGCAAACCATGAATAGGCCTTGTAAAACTCCTTTGAACGTCGCCCCATCCCAAAAGGTGGTAGGAGCCCTTTCGACGATTGGCCAGACTTGCTGAATTTCCTCGCAGAGCGTATCAAATGTGAAATTCACCGACGCAACCCGACGGAATTGGATTAAAGGGCTTGAGCACTCGCAGTAGGGTTGGTATCCCTGTGAGAACAGGTTCGTCACCTCTTGCACCGAGCCGTTTTCAAGGACCTTAGCTACCTGATCATATCAACATCTGCCTTGTTAGTTTAGTTAAAGACTTAAGTCGAGTGCGTATGATACCATTTCAATGGATGTGGATGTGGAAGATGGGGCAGTACCGCGTGTTCTTGGAGCCCGTAATAAACAACCAAGGAAACCAGAAGAACAAGTACGACACAGCCGAAAATTGCCGTTTGGCGACAGCCATGAACTGCGTGCTTGTCTGTTTCCTTTTGGACGTATTCGGGGAAGATATTGAAGCGATGGTACCTAGTCGAAAGTCGAAAGGAACGGCTAGTGTCACGAATTTCTAGATTTCTCTGCTCTCGTTCATAGCGTCCCCTGACGGATTATTCCGCTTCGAAGTCAAGTATTTCTGTAAATTCCCACCCTCTTCTGCCCCTTTCTCTCTATCTTGATTAATCTCGCTCTTCCCTCACGCTTCGATTTCATCCTCTCTTTGGGCATATTACATTTTGTATAGGCCCTTTTTCGCCTCGCCGCCAATCGACATCAGAGACTCTTTCAAATCTCCCCTTCTCCTCGCCTTGTTCCCCGTCATATCGTACTCAAGTCGAAGGTGTATGTGTAGGGGGGTTGACGATGTTGTCTCTCCGTTGTTCTATTGGCGCTGCTGCTCAACTAGATCTAATGATAGATGGTAGTCTCGCAGACAGAATTTGACAGAAGATGACAGTGAAAATTCCTCAAAACCCAGAAACGAACGCAAAAGTAACGAATCTCGATAATTTCCAAAAAATTATGTTACAATGCCCTGCGCAAGAACCAGTCTAATGATAGATGGTAGTCTCGCAGACAGAATTTGACAGAAGATGACAGTGAAAATTCCTCAAAACCCAGAAACGAACACAAAAGTAACGAATCTCGATAATTTCCCAAAAATTAATGTTAAAATGCCCTGCGCAAGAACCAGACGACAAGCACGCAAGTGCTAGAAGTCTTGAAGTGGTGCACTTTCGCGCGACGTAGGCGCTGGCCCCCCCATCACGATGTCGCAAGATGTCATCGTTTTTCGCAAAATCTGCCGTCAGATTTCGTCAGATCTGCAACTCTTTTGGGCGGGAAATGAAACCATTTCCCGGATTGTTTTAGGTGATATCCCTTCTGACATCTGCCATCTGCCGAAATCTGACGGCGAATCACCACATTAAAATCTTTCGATGTTGCCCCTTCCAATTCCGCATTGCGACATGAAATCTCAGCTGAACAGTTTAGCACATGTGAACATTCGCCTGGGTTGCTACCTGGACGACATGCGTTTTGCTGTTTTCATGGTGATGGATTCGGGCACTGTTCATTCGGAGAAAAATTCTTTTTGCAGTGACGTCTTTTTGGATGCGACACTTCCGTCCGTTGCCCGTTCTCTCCTTCCTGCGACAAGGGGACTACCATTGTCTTAGGATAAAATTGCGATGATTTTCTCAGAGATTGCTCTTCCGACGCCACATCACACACATCACATTTTGATGGCGCCCCCTCCCTTCCTTTCTCTCCCCTTCACCAAGGCGGGCAGGAAGACCTTCTGTCGCCACTTCTATGTCCAAAAATTCCAGCTTCTACGATGCATGTGGAACACCTGCAGGGGAAGGACAACTTTACTCCTGTTCCTTGCGACCTTGGTCCCTCTCTGCTACTTCTCAGCGAAGCAACTGTCGTCGAGACGTACTGACAGCCATCAGGAGAGCTTCCACGAACCGATTCCAAGGAAATGGACCCAAATCAATGAGCTTGGAGGGGTGAGGTGGTCATGTTTGGAAAACCAACACAGGGGCACAGATATGACGATTGCTCACTCCGCCACCACGCCACGATTTGCGATGTGGTTACCACAGATGCATGTCGATCCAATGATCTCAGCCTCGCTTCACCTTACCGGCGCGTTTGATCTGCACGTATTAGCTGCAGTCGCAGGAGTCGTGAAGAATACCTGCACGCTCTCAGCGCCAGTGGAGGCAAGCCCTCTCGTCGTAGATGTTGGCGCACACGTCGGGTTTTTTAGGTATTCCACGATATAACCTAACAAATAAGAAAGAAGCCCGTTGCCATGGAACTAGAACAATTTTTTTCTCTCACGAATATGAATTTCCTTTGCCCTTCGATATATATATCTATTTCATCTCTTCCACAGTCTGTTTATGGCGAGCCAAGGCTGCCAAACTCTCGCCTTCGAACCTCAGACTGCGTTGGTAGCTTCGCTCAAGACATCGGCATGTCTAAATGGCCTCTCCAACCGTCTCACTGTCAAGGAGGCTGCTATAACCAACGACACTAGGTTGAATATGTACTATGACGGGATGTTCGTCCGCGATCAGCGACTTGTGGACACGTGCGAGGCCGCTGGAGGTCCACATTATGCACCTCATTAACGCTCAACGCATCGATTCTACTGAGTATATGTATAGTTCATTACCATTCTAACCTACTCGCCCACGACCTAATCCCCACCTCAATTCCTCCGGTTATTCACTCATCATTTGCTACAGGGAGAAGCCGCTGCAGGCGTGTCGCTTCGTCGGTGGGCTTGGATAATATATACCCAACGGATATCATCCTCCTCGCTAAAATCGACGCCTCGGGGATGGAAGAGAAGGTGCTGCGCTCAATGGACTCCCTGCTGGCTGACCAACGAGTGCTGAACATCGTACTCAACTATCACCCGCAATTTCTCGGGCAACAAGCCTCGGTGAGCCTGCTCAGAAAGCTCGATGAGCGCGGATACTCTGTGTTCTACCTACCGTTCATACAGGAGGGTATTGATGCAAAAACGGGGAGGATGTGGGGGGGGTGGTCTGTAGAAGAAGAGGAGAAGGAATTGAAGAGAATACCCGCCCTAAGAATTCGCCTGAGACCGTGATCTTCACCCTCAGTTTGCTTGTCCCCTTTCGTCATCTCCCAGGTGTGTCATCAGCGCGGTTTGCGGCCCCATTACTCAGCGAGGTGCGGATGTGGCGCGTGGCATCGATGACACTCCCAGACGCTCCTTTCAGCATACAGGTCAGACGAGTTCCGGAGTCGTCCTTTGGATGTTTCCCCGATGCGCTTCGCAAAGGAAGAATAGAGAAAGGCCGGCACTTTGGAGATCTATACATCGTACCAAAGAGCCAGGAGGCTGGAATGCTGGGAGGTCACGCCAAACATCTTCAGCCTGCAGTAAATTGCTAGCTTGCATGCTCCTTTTATTCTTCGCCTTCGCTCGTGGTGTCAGTGGAATAAGCAGCCATATTGAGGGATGTAGTAAAGAGGATAACAACTGGTAAGACTTTACAGAGCGACCGAGACCTTATTTGGCTCGGTTAATACATTAACGTGCTAAAAACGAAACGCATAATGTTGTCTTTCGTCTTTATTGAGTGCATAATGTTGTCTTTCGTCTTTGTTTAAACAACAGAGATCTGCTACGCAGGTTTTTCAGAGACGTAGTATACACACCTTACAGCATGACCGATTCAAGAATAAAATAAAATGACAGTATTCCGAGTATTTACTCGTCAGTTCATCACTTGATCAATTTAATCAATTAATCAATTTAATCAATGTAGACAGGTAGCATAGAAGACGTACGTGTGGCACCAGAACTTAGTGATGCGCATGCATGCTGCACATGCACATGCTGTCAAGTCTGATCTAGTTCCGTGTTAAGTACCTGTCTGAATAGAACATGGACCAATCTGGAAAATTAGATCAACATGCACTTATTTCCTTTTGCACATAATGTGAATGTCTAAATCCTGCTGCATTCAAACAATGTCACAACTATTGCATGAGCAAGAGCAATTCGTACGACGTTGTTAAGTTGCTCTAGTGTTGATCCTGCAGATCAGGCTAGCAAAGTGCCATTGTCACGCTCACTCTATGGCGTGCAGACTGAGCGCCGCACCATCGTTATTGCGCATGCCTGCATACATGCATCGCTACATCGGCAAAGCAGCTAGTGCATGCGTTGACGTACACATGTGCCATCGCTTTCTAGATCTTGCAATAACGTGCAGCTTCAATGTGGCAGGCAGAAATATTACACACATTGCTCGCAACACATCAGCTCGACGGTTATAGCTACGCAGTGCTCAGAAAAATGGAATTGCCTCGCTCGTTTTCACAATGATGAACCGCACCAAATCTTACCATTACATAGTGCACCAAATTGTCATTTTGGGAGGTAACGCTCAATGACATAGCCCAGCCCGCCATTCACGGCTGTTGTCGGTGAGGATGATTCTCTCTTATCTCTCGAGCAGATAGGCAACACCGACACGCGCTTATCAAAAGGAGTCTCTGCTGTAGATATCAAAAGAAACATTGATCAAAGCCATCAGCGAATTCAATCGGTTTTCGAAGGAAAGAAGATATTATTCGCGAGCGTGAGAAAAGAGAACGATGACATCTCTCGTTATAACCCCCACCGGTACTTTTATCACTCATCACGCCCAAAAGAGAAATTACTCGATTTTTGTATACCTTTCCTCGGAACGGTGGAGATACGGTGCTGCGGGTCTTTGCGGGAGGTATTGGACTTAGAAGCTCCTACGTCTCTGCAACTACCGTTTGCGACAGATTCACCTCATCATGCGTGATGTGTGTGTGTGTGTGTGTGTGCGTGATGCGTGTGTATACGTGTGTGTGAGGGGGGTGCGTGTATGCATGCATGCGTGTAATGGGTAGCAGTGTAGTGCTAACATATCAAAATCGCGACAACGATGAAATATCTATGATATAGGACAGACACATACACGCACGCGCGCGCGCGCGCGCGCACACACACACACACACACACACACATATATGTATATATATATAAAAAATATATATATATATATATATA
>ADNK01002280.1:0-13538 GCA_000320545.1 Bigelowiella natans CCMP2755
CAAAAGGGGCGTAAAACAAACCCCAGCCAATCCAATAGCATTGAAATGATAACCCCTATTCCAACCAGGTTTCTTTCTAAGCGATCAATGTAAAGCATCTGCAGGGCCCCTTTCGATGTCTTGCGCAACGTAGTGCCGAAGGTCCTCGGGTTGAATCTGGGCGGGGGGGGGCAGCATTCCTGAGGTAGGCCGTGGCCGGGAGGAGAGCACCGGCACGCGACACGCAAGTTAGAACGGTTTCACAAGAAGGGAATGAGCACCGAGAAGAGAAAGAGATGGTGGATTGCGCGAGTGGATGAGTGGACGAATCATACATTTGCCGTTTTGCAAAAGGAAAAAGCGTTTATCGGTCTTTCTTCCTGCATCTCAGCTCCTAGAGCCCTTGCTCGGTTTTAGAAGCATTGCACCGTCTCTATAACCCCCCCCCCATCCCCCCCCACTATAGGAAAATACCTCTGCGCTGGCGCTGGTAGTAGCGTTTGGGAGTCAAGGTGAAGTACACTTCATCCCCAGGCTGGAGATCTGCCTTTTCGAATTCCTGAGTAGTGAGGGTGGAGACAGAGAAGAGTAGCAAGAACGTGCGTTGTGAGAAGACTAGTATCACGGTTGCAAGAAACGACTGTAGAGAGCAATAATCAGGCGCCTTGTACCCCTCCCTCCCCATCCGCTCGTGAGTAGGATATAATAATAATATTATATAAAAATGCATATAAATATATATATATATATATATATATATATATATATTATATTTATAAATATCATTATGGTTCGAAATCGGACCGAATACTTTTCCACTTCGTCACCTCGAAAATAAACACCTATAGCCTTATCTGCTTTGCCATCGAGATGAAGGGGGCCGGCTGCTTCAAGCACAACAGAAAAGAAAAGCACATCCTTTAATATCCTTTCAATTTCAGCTGACATAAATATTATAATATATATATATATATATATATATATATATATATATGGATGTTTGTGTGTGTGTGTGTCAAAAGCAATTGCACGGTGCATGCTTTTGAATGATGGGCGCGTCGTATCTTACTCGATATGCTAGTAGCGTTGCTCCCGTCTCCTCTGCTTTCAGATAGGTTATACCAAACTCTGTCTAATATTCCGAAGTTCTTTGCACTAGCAAAGAAGCGAACACGTCCTCTCTCTCGCCCCTCCCTACGAGCCTTTTCATCTGCCTGGCCCTGGAGTCATGCCAGGGAGGGGGGGTGGGGGGAGGGGTAGACATCAGACTCAATGAGCTTGCCATTAGCTTTGTCATCAGCCACCGGGTATGACTCGCTATTTATTACCCTGAAAGCATTGGCCCGAGATTCTGCCAGCTTTTCGATTTCGAGGAAGGTCTCTCTACGCTTGTTCCTCGCCAGGTAGTTATTCCACTCAAGCGTGTGGTTCCATTTCGGTCTGGGGGAAAAATGAAGTAAGACTGAAAGGGGGGGGGGGGGGGAATGGGCGGGAGGAGACGCAAGTGGCCGTCTATTCCCTCCTGATGATAAATATTTAATTTTGTCGGTGTGTTTTTGAATTTTCATATTTGAAACCATTCATTTTTTTTTAACCACTTGCGAAGGAATATATAGCGGAAAGCGGACTTACATGGAGAGCATATAAGGCTCGTATCGAATAGGAGCCTTGGCGCTGAAACCGTTGCATACATTGGTGTTATATCCGAGAGCAGAACGAGCACAGAATGTTTGTAATGTTTACTATCATACCGAGGAGCTTGACCATCATCCGAGCTGATCGATGCAGTTGTAGAGAGGGCCTACGACATTTGCGTCATTAGTATCAACCACCGAGAGAGAGAAAGAGAGAGCTGTGCTCTGTGTGCAAAGTAGCAAACCTGTCGAATATTTTTCCTTGAACCTGACTCCTGATAGGAGCCTTCGCCATTCCCAGGCGCGGTAGCTTGGAGCTTCGCATCCCCCCCCAACCATCGAACAGACCTGACGAGAACGCCCACTACACCATGCACCCCACCGCGACCGTTCTGTCCAGCATTCCAATTTCCGACCTATATAGCAACAACCAAGGCCCAACCGAAGAATGGAATCGCATCAAAAACGCTGAGAATGCAGACTTTGTTGGAATTAATGCAACTCTTGGAGATTTTACATTGCCAAAGAACACGCAGAGGCCGAGAGTCACCAGAAGAAGATGGCCGGACGCATTCCGCGTAACAAAGTTTCTATTTCGTCTCCTCATCTGCACGGTTCTGCTGCATCGAACGGCGGCGTCAGGGCCGCCGGAGGGGGGAGCTCGGGTCGGATCGGGAGCACTCCCGCTCCCGAAAGCATTCTCACGCAGGAAGTGGGAAATTCAACAAGGCCAACTTTTGACCCGATAACATCCTGGGAACCGTTTAACTTATAAAAATGTTATTTTTTAGTTTGCGACATAATTAAGTTCGTGTCGTTATGAAGTTAATGTGTCCTGATTTACCATACATCGGAGACCTCTCAGAGACTCCGAATCTTAAATACCCAGAATGCCGGGATTTTATAAGGAACGACGAGGATCCGTCGGGCCGAAAGCAATGGCTACCGGATCGTTGTCGGCGTCGTCGTCAACCGGCCTATCCACCTTGTTTGGCGTGCTCATTAGCACTCTCCTGCTTTCTGTACACCAAAGATTAATCACGAATAATAGGCTGCGAGCGCCAGCAGGTCGTGCATGTCGTGCATGAGCTTGACAACTCTTGATTGACCGGCCAGCATGTAAGCGCAAAGGCCAGTCTAAAAGAGCAACGAAGATCCCAGAACCCAGTGGGAGGAGATGTCCTTTTTTTTCCCCTTCATTCTCGGCTGTAGTGTTGACAAGGCAGAAATCCCTATATTATTTCCTCTCATATTTATGTTTTCCTTGCAGCAACACTGGCCAATCGTCGCCCCACCCATAGAGCAAATGCTCCACCAGGATACCACGCTACAGGGACTCTTACATCATTCGGACGAAAAAGTCGAGAGTCACTAAAGAGTCGTGCTATCGTAGGCGACTTAGGTAAGAACAGAGATGGCGAATAATTTAAGAGCCGTAGAGGAGGCGAATACAGTTGCGAAAGGGATTATGCTTCTCGTTACTATCTTAGCGGTGTATTTTTAACAAAATATTCAATCAATAGCTGGCTGAAGTTTTACTGCAATCGTTTGCACTATTATTCCAGCTGGCGCGTTGTTTGTCCTTGTCCTGACTTTGAAGATGTTGATTGATTAGGACATATCTCCAATGAGATTGCAATCATAGCAGACCTCTTCAAGCCACCGACAAACGCAAAAGAGGTCAATATTGTTTAAATATAAGTAATAATAAAGGCAAAATTGCAGCGTGAAGCATTTCGAGTGAATCGGCTGAACTCTCCCAAAACGATTATTGCAGGAGGGACTGGGAACTGTTGCGACCCTTCTGGGTTTTGGCGGAATAAGCTTTCTGACCTTCATAGGCGTAACCTTCGCTGAGCTAATGTAGTTTTATAGTTCGTACGCAACAGATTATATGTACGATTTTGAACTTTCTGTATTTTACATGTTGGATTGGTGTAGGAAGAAGCCCCCTCCCTTGAAGTCAAGCTTTGCGACGGAGGAAGACGAGGAGGGCGGATTCTCTGGAAATAGTAAAAGCAAACGGCGACGCTCGAAAAAGAATAAATCTGGTCGCAGTAAAAAAAAGTAAAAATCTTAGCCAAGGATATGCTAGATATGATTTAGCAAACTTACAGTAGATCTAATATGTTAAATGGTAAGATCGTTTTCATGTACAAGACCTTGTTCGAAGGTTTAGATGCCATACTAGTGATGGTGCGCTCGGGCGATGACCCCATTGTTTACATGTAATGAACCTTACTTCCCTAGTCTACAATATTTATTGCTCTACTTGGGAGATGGTATTTGGAGGCAGGCGGATGATGGATTTGTCAATTGAAAAAAATCCACATCAAATGCATGCTGTGTCAAACTAGCTAGCAAGCGAGTGGTGATGAACATGCGTTGCACCTGTCCTTCGGCTAGCGATGACTGCGCAGTCCTCCGACTAACTAGTTAATCTAGTCCTGTGGTGCAGCTTGCACCCTGTGTTCCCTAGATCTTAGGAGTGAAACCTTCCTCGACTCAAAGCTATTTGCGTATGCATGTGTGGACCAATCTGCATCTACACTACAAGCTGGCAAGACATGCGCATAAATTTAGGCAGTGACAACGCAGTGCATCTAGGCGCTCTAAGACTACCGGTATTGCACAGTAGTTTTGAATTCAGGCCATGCACAATCTAGCAATGAAAATTCATCCTCTTATTGTGCACAGGACAGGTCTAGATGTTTGTTTTTGTCCCATTTTTGTATGATTTTAAGGGTAATTTGATACAATACGAAGTTAAAATGTTAAACTAGACTATATTATAAGTTCACAACTTCACATTAAACTGCTGCTACTTTGCGACTGACTGCGTTAGGATCCAGAATATTTATCATAGTATAGTTCTTTCTCATTCTGGCAAGAGAAACTGCGGAATGTTGGTCTTTATCAACTTTATGAAGATTGATTTCAATGGGCGAATTCAGCAAAATTCGAGCAACATCCTACATAGTACACATTTATAATTTACAATTAGTACCAAGAAGTTGCACACACTAAGATCAGATATGTAATGATGAACCGATTAAAGGCACCTTTGCATTGTTCCATGCAGCGATCATAGCTGGGGTTCGTCCGTGCTAGTTACGATATAGTACATATATGAACCCGATACGCTACGACGTACGACAATTTTTGGTTCGGAAACAAAATTACCGCATCTTCCATGTTTACATTTGCCTTTGCCTCAACTAAGAGTTTTGCAGCGTCTGCACAATTCTGCTCGGCTGCCCACATTAGTGGCGTAATTCTCTCACCCTATGATGTAGTAATGAGTCCGATGAAGTTTTTTGAATATCATATTTACCAACATAATGATGATATTCCTTCAATACACGTCATACTTCTACAGTATGGTATTGTAGTATTTGCTTTACTTTATGCGTGTTGATATTAGCTTTCCCTTCAATGAGAAGCTTCATTGCTTCCGTATGGTTCTCAGCCGCAGCCCACATTAATGGAGTGCCAAGCATCTAGTTACGATGTATATGTTACAATTTTTGATTTCGAAAAGAATGGAACAAATTTGTATGCTTGCCAGCGACGGATTGAATTGAAGCATCGAATAAAGGCGATACAAAAAGAGTAATCGAAAGAGTCCAATATTCAAAAAAAAAATATGACACCGGGCCGTGAGCTTGTATATTTGCATTTTTATCCAAAAGAAGGCTTAGCATTTTGCAGCTTCCAGTTGATGCTGCAGCAACCAACGGTGTACTGTCATTCTAACAAAAAGGCAATACTCAAAATCTGGATTACAAATAATTTTACAAAGAACCTAATTTAGAATAAACAGTTCATCAAATAAAATTTCCTTCATATTATACTGTTTAATTTGCTAAATTGCTTCGATTATACTTCTGCTTTGACGTTAACAGAAGCTTTTGCTTCTATGAGTGTCTTCCCGATTTCAATATTGTCGAGTGACGCAGCCCACATCAGAGCGGTCATTCCTTGATCCTGCATGGGTGACAGAGATTTGAAAACATAATTACAAATTGGGATCTGTCCTATGCGCTACAATTCGGAATTTCATGATCCTGAAAACCACTAAAATTTCCGAAAAGCATTCACATGATGGAAAATATTTTACCTCATCTGCAACATCTGGTGGACATTTCTTCTCTAGAAGGCTTTCAAACCAAGTGGTATGAACAATAACGGACATGATATAAAAATATAAGTGAAACGAGACATTTGGGCGGTAAAAAAATATAAAACAGTTGTTGGTAACATGCCATAGGTATTTAACACCTACCTTTTTACTTTATCTACATTCTCATCTTTTACTGCATCGATTAGGTCGTCTCCCAATTCATTTTCGACAATTTGAGATTCAGGAACATCACTTCGATTAGGTTCGATTTTATTTTGCTTTTGGCTAGATTCTACTTCTACTTTAATTGTCTTATTGTTATCAGGCTCTTCTTTGGTGACTTTTGTGTTTCCTTCGTTCATGATCTTTGTTTTGACCTCGCTTTCTTTTTCACCATCTTTATGGGTTTTGAAGTTAACTTCTCTGAGAGAGTTTATTTTAGGAAAATCCCCAAAAAATTTACAATGTAGTAAAATAATCTGCATCATTGGGAAGTAATTGAGACCTCGCAACATTTTTCGTCTTGAGTCGGGCCTTTGACTTCCCTTGTCCAACGAGAAATCAAGATTCAGAAATATGTGAATGCCAAATGTAAAGGATAGGTATAAATACACATTACCCTTTGTCCCAGACGAAGCATCCACTTCCTTCTCCATCTTCTTCCAAAAGTCCCATGCTGACTCTAACATCTTTGTGCAATTTGTAAATTTCCTAAACGCGTGATTTATGCGCTGGGGCCAACGATTTTTTCTACGAACTACAAGGCAGGCGGATTCTACAAAATGCGGTGATTTTCTCCGGCTTCATTCATCTGCACTTCCGGCTGAAGGGAAAAACCACTTCCATCGTGCACTAAGTCCGTACGTGCAGGCAAGCGCGCGTTTTGTGTCATTAGTGTGACGAGCTGCAAAAGATCTGATCTTTCGGATTTGATTAAAATGCCCTATGTTCCTTACTAAAGACAATATTTTAAGGCCAATAGTTAAATAGTCTATTTCCATCACTCGACAAATTCGACTGTCACTTAAGACGACTTCGTTTAATAGATGTCGCATTATATGTCGATAATCCATTTTGCCAAATAATTTCTCTTGGTGCTAATTTGGCGTATTTAAGAGATATGATGGTTGTCGCAGTAACAGATTAGAAGATATTTTGTGTAATATTGAGACATTGAGTCACCATTAATGCTGCGATTGTGTCTCCTCCTCCCTGTACTTCTACCTCATGGCCTCCAGACTGCGAATGTTGATGTGCAGGATATCGCCCAACCCAATACCAGCAGCCGTGATGACCATAACGTCGCCAGTTTAAAAACCAATTACATTGAGAAGAGGGTTTGTTCAATTATCAATAATGTACTTGTTCATACATTGGCCATAACAGTGCTTTCTTGTGAAAATTAGTGCACCTCGGATAAATGTAGCTCAATAAATACAGTTGATATGGCCAGAGGAAAAAGGATTGATAATGTGTCTTTTGTGAAGGTTCGAAGAAAAAGGATTGGCAATGTATCTTTTGTAAAAGCCGAAACTATTATTGCCGAAAATACGGAGGAGGCACATGTACAGAGTCCTCAGCAAGGGAAAGCTGCTGTTATTATGTTTTTACTATGTATATCTGCCGCGGTTGGTTTCTTTGGGATTATGATGTTCATTACGATTCAAAAATGGAGGCAGGAAGAAGCAGAGAAAGAAAAAGTATTAAGCGAATTAACATGTTCTCTACTTGTAGTTTGGGTGGGTCTTCTTGGAATAAGCGTCGTGGTGATGTGTCTGTCCACATTCCGTACGGCACATAATGAATCCCAAACCCAGGAGTTTGAAGCTGTAATATTTTACGCGGCCGTGGCCGTTTTTATCTTTTCTTTTCTAGCTATAGCACTAACACTATCTGTTCACAAACTTGGACTCATAAAGGGATGTAGAGATGTAAAAAATAACTTCGAAATAAATGTGAAAAGCTTGAACTCACAGGAAGACATCCATAAATCAGTTCCAAATTATCTTCACGAATTAAATTTTTTGAAGTACTACAGTATGATTGGAACTATTCTTGAAGCCCATTTCTATGATCCGCCTCCAGCTGCATTAAGCATATCGGTTCTACACATTTTCTTTCTCTTTTCGTAACCATCAGTGGCTACAATGCAACACTGAGATATTCTCAATGGAATGCTCGAAGGCAATTAAGGATCTTCCAACTAATATTTCTATACTTTTGGTGTCAACTGTTGTACATAGTCTTTGTATATTTTGTGCTAGTTCCAGTAGCTCAGCGTCACTATCATGATAAAGAAAAAGCTGACGATTTTTTAAAATCAGCAAACCAATTTTATATTTTAGAAGGGCTATCCTTTCAGGCATTTAAAATGGAAGAATTCTGGATTATGTGGTTTGGAACGCCTGCATATATTTTGTGGTAAACTATTCAAATTAGACGTGTACATATTAAATCAGGATTTGACTTTATTTTTGTTACTGTAGGTATCTTCAAGCACTATTTTCATGGATCCTTTTAATTCCATTGTGGATGAATTTGAAGTATCCTTTATTTGCATCTATAGTTCTATCTTACTCTGTTTTGATATGCACCAATTCAATCTTCACCCCGTTGAGTACTAGTAATGCAATTAAGTTCTGGCCTTTTTTTGTCTTTGGGGCGAGTATCAAATTTTACGAAATTGACAAGAGATTTTATCATTTTTCCAAATCGGGGCTATTTGTTTATGGTAAGAAATTCTAAAATCATTGGTTTGATACTGTAAAGTTACAGTAGATTATTCCTTATTTTGTCAGCCTCGTGGATTATGGTATTTCTGTCCCTTGCGTTTTCCCTGTGGTGCCCATTCACACCTGGTGAATTTATTCTATATGCAGCAGTTGCGAATATCGGTAATCACAACAAAGGTAGAATGTAGTTACGGTGCTTACTTTGAGTTTCAATGTTTTCCTAGACCCTTTATATGTGAGGTCGAATGACAATTCTTCATACCATTTACTCGGGTAAACCATGTACTTTAGTATGTTCTATGCGAGAGTTTCGAATATAATCCTTAAAAATAGCTGTTTTTCACAACTGAAGTATCATTCTCCCACTGTTGACTCTCAAGGTGGACAGCATTCCTAGTGTATAGTTTTGCAATCCAGACAGCCCTGTTCTCAATCGTGCCAACATTTGAAACGTCGGAACTGAGTTATTAACGAATACATTTACTTTTCTTTTAACTTCATTTAATTAACTAATTAACATGTTTGTATAATATTTATTAGGTATTTTTCACGAGCTGGCAAGTTTTCATTGGTTCTCAAATTGTACTAGTGTAAGGAGCTTTCTTCGACAATCTACTAAACAGTTTATTATCTCAGGTTGCTTTTATTCTTCACTATATGGCACTGCTAGTTTTGGGGGCAATTGGATACGATGTTCATCAAAAATCGATGCAAACTGGTATCAATTATTGATAATAAGTTACTGACCATTTTTAGTTTTACATCCTCAGAAATGAAAAATATTTCTAGTTGGATTTTTGGAGGTTACGTTCATAGCTGTGACCGTAGGCGCATTATTAATGCATCCACCGATCGGCGCAAAGCTCAAGTAAGAAAATTGTTCACTCTTTAGTTTCATAAAAACTTAAGAACTCAGACTAGATCGTTAGACGGGTCCCTTTCTAATACCTAGTTGATATATATATTGTCTTTATTTTGACCATTTTGTTTGCATCAGGAAATTAATCTATCCACCAATGGATTGGATGTTCAATGATACAATTAAACGCAACGAGCCTCAATATTCAACTTCAGCTACCAGTCAAATACATCCATCTCATGCTACCACTTCCCAACGCTCTCGAATTTTGCCCACTTGAATCGGAGTGATAAGTTTGGATCAAAGTGCTGAAGAAATTGTTAAGCACTGCTGCCTTCTATAAACTCTTTCCATATCTAGTTGTAACGCCTTGAAGCGAATCGAAATATGCAACGTATGCATAATGCGTATGATTTCTGATTTCGTTTGAACTATTTTTCATTCTCTTGATCTTAATCAACCTTTTTTTGGTTTAGAGAGTGCTAAGTGTGTAGCTAGCAAGGATTTTTAGATTGCCTCAGCTAGCTAGCTAGTTAGTGAATCGTCCCACTTTTAGACTTTTCCACTCTGAAAGTTTTTGCAAAACATCGCATGAAGTTGAAAAATGCGAAACTGGTCGCGCATTGCGACATCGATTCCAAACGTCACGCCATGCTGTTGCATGCATGCTAGCATGATGCGCGTGGCTAGATCTCTAGATCTAGAGAGAGATCTAGAGATGGGTCACATCGAGTACACACAAGCTATCAAGCTGGTGAGCTATACACTAGATACACATTGCACCGCAAATTGGAATTTGCAGCGTTTGGGACAGGCTAGGGCATGATCGCACTTCTAGACTTTGCGACACAATGCCAACCATGCACTGCTAGCAACTAGCAACTACACTGCCACAATGCACTCCGAGCGATTTCAATCGCCAAGTCGAGCAGCCGGAATGGTCCTCTGTTTCTTGCCCATCTTCGAGGCATCCCCGCTGCTATTGATGTTGCTGGAAAGCAGTTTTTCGGCAGCACCACCAAAGTCTTCGAGTTCTTCTGCCTTTCGTTTTGCCTATGGAATTGGTTAGAATAGAGCGCTCCTTTACTTAACTCTCAAATTATTGATCAATGTGTCAACTTGACACATGAAATCAAACTTGGGGTTAATACGACACAAAACTACAGCAGTAGTGCGAACGGCGAAAAAGTTAACAGAAGACCATTGCCCTACAAATGAGCGAAACATGAAAACACGGTAATTGAAAGCAGATGTAGAAGCAACATCTGTGAACAACAACGATTCGTACAACTCAGGGCTCATTAAACTAATCTAAGCTTGAAAAGAAATCTTCATCGCGTCGTCCTCGGTCGTGAAATGGCACTGCATGTTGTCATCACTACCACTACTATTATTATCATTGTTATTATGATTATTACTACCGAAGCGACAACTTCCTTTGGAAACTTTGCAAGCTCAGCCACGTGTATGCCAAAACTCCTATCACAAGGGCCTGTTTCGATAGGGAATTTCAATGTAAGAATAGCCAAAAAAGGAAAATTTAAAAACTCTTTGGTTGGCCATCTAGCTTCCAAGTGCGAAGAAGAACACCGTCCCCTCCCCCCCCGCCCCCCCCCTCTCCTCGCCCTCACATGCCTAAATTTGGAAGCCTTCTCTCACCGGAATTTAGCTGGTAGAGCATCGTAATGCTGTTGTTGTCGGTGTGCGCTGTGACGTGCCGATTCACGACGCAACGGACGTTTTCCGCGAGCTTCGTGAGCTCATGGAAGTGGGTTGCGAAAAGTGTGTAGGCGCGCTTGCTCTTTGCCAGGTGCTCTGCGATCGCCCATGCGAGACCAAATCCATCGTAGGTCGAAGTACCTCTGCCTGCAAAAGGGGGGAAGGAGGGAAAGCGATGGTTGACGAGAGAGGACCATTTCACTGTGTTCTAAGGCAGCAACGACGGCACTGATTTGCAAGGTAAGGAATCAAGAGGCACGCAGATCCCTCTCTCTCTCTCTCTCTTTCTCTCTTTCGCTCGCCCTCTCTTTCCCCCCCCGCCTCCCCCCCGTCCTCACTCATCAACCTAGCTCATCCACAATTATCAACGAGTTTTCGGATGCACTTCTAATGATGGCAGCAGCTTCTAACATCTCTTTCATAAACGTGGATACGCCTGACCACCCAAAGCAGCAAAGTATTCCAACACACTCACAAAATGGCGAAACAAGGGCAGTGTGTGTGCGGGGGGGGGAGGCAGTGCTCTGCGTGGCCGAAGTATGCACCTTTGAGCTGACTATCGCCCGCACCGACCCGAGCCAAAATGCAGTCTACGATTGAGATTTTGGCGCTGTCGCAAGGCACAAAACACCCGATTTGCGCGAGGAGAACTGACACTCCAACCTGACGAATATACGTGCTTTTCCCTCCCATATTCGGCCCTGTGATGATCTGGCAGTTAGACTCGCCTCTGACCTGTAACAGCGCAAAGAAACGAGGGGAGAGGGAGGGGAGAGGGAGGCAGTCAGAGCTTCGCTGAGTCTCATAAGCAAGGGAGCGTTGAAGACAATTCTATGGCGGAGAACAACTTTGTGGAGATTACGAGAGCGTACACAATAAATGGCAAAAGCCTTTAAAAAAAAGTAAGGGCTGTATGTGTTTCATATTGCTTGTTGTGGGGTTTTGCGACTGTCGTCATTGTGCGTCGATGCAGGTTTGCCAACATCATTACGGGGACTGCTACTACTCCTACTGCTACTAGTAACTACTACTACTACTTTGATCACTACTTCTATCATATCGATATGTTGGGAGGTCCTTTCGGTCGGATGCTACGACTAAATATACGTTGATACTGCTGCAATTGCTTCCTTTTTTGAATGAGCAGATAACTCCTTTCTCTATAGCTAATATTACGACTATTACCGCTGCCATCGCTATTGATGGTACAGAGGACTGTTCTTTTGCTATTACTACTACTACTACGGCTACTACCATATTGACATCATTGGCAATGAAATCAACGAAATCCTGAGCTTCAATACAAGGGTGCCTGCATCTCTGCAGGTGATAGAGAGAGGACAATGGAATCGGTAAGAAAAACGATGGATGAATGATACGGATATGTGGAAGGGAGGGGGGATATGGCAATGGAGAGGGTGTGGGGGGTTGCCCTGTGCTCATCAAAAACCGCATCGCAAAGAAAGACAACTCGGTCGGTACTATTTTCTAACAGAAATCGTCGTGTTAAATACCACTTCGATGGAGAGAAGTGCTGCTGCTGCATCATCATCACCATCATTATCATTATCATTATCATCACCATCACCATCACCATCATCATCATCATCATCATTATCATCCTTATCATCATCGCCATCGTGCCAAGAGCTTCACCTTCATCTCAATCCTCCCTGCAGTTGCCGGAAGGATCTTTGGGCGGCAGTAGGGCTCCGCTGCGTTGACCTGCGAATAACGGACAGCAGTGTGTCACGAAATTAGAAGATATTAGGAGGGGGATATATGCACAAGACAAGGACGAAATCTAGTATAAACACAGATATTAATACACACACACACACACACACATATATTATATATATATATATATATATATATATATACATCGATGGCACATAGCACGTAGATATCATACCGCGACGTGCGCAAAGCTGACAAACACATCCAACCGGGCTACGATCTGTAAGAATCAATTATTACGCTTTAGAATGATGCTCATCCTCTCCTCGCTTTAGACAGCTCGACGGCATGGGCCGTCTCCTCCCCCCTCCACTTTTCCCACATCTCCCAACAGCAGTGGTAGTTGCGCCCAACATTCGCTCCCTACCCCCCCTCGTCTCCTACACACACGACGTAGATCTGTGCGTGCAGAGAGAGTGTGGTTGTGCTGCTGCTGCTACCTCAATCGCCTTCTTAATCACCGGTAGGTATGTTTCCGCAACTTCCATTCCTAAGAGCAAATCACCACTCAGCATTATAAACACGCATGAATATGTATATATATATATATATATATTTATTTATTTATATAGATCATATCCGTACTAATTTGGACAAAATATGCTCACTGTCATTTAAAGAACATAACTAAACGAGGGCGGATGCGATTGAATATAGCGCACAGCTGCAGGACGACCTTTATCTACGATCTTCCCTCTGCTGCTCCGTGTACAGACGCTCCGTCTCGATATACTTCTCGCTTAATTCTGTCA
>ADNK01002279.1:0-27500 GCA_000320545.1 Bigelowiella natans CCMP2755
ATCGATATAATATATATATATATATATATATATATATGTGTGTGTGTGTGTGTGTGTGTGTGTATGCAGAGAGAGAGGGAGAGGGAGAGAGATGGGTTTTTACAGGTTGATATCAGCGTATGTAATATACAATCAACTGCCACCCAAAAACTATGAAAATCATCATCATCGTCCTCATCCTTATCCATCCTCATATCATCATCATCAGCATCACCATCATCATCATGTGCGCACAGGTGTATTCGCAGTAGACAGCAGCAATTCTTCTCCTTATGTACCGAGAGTCGCGCCAAGACCTGTTTCCCCGTGCTAAGGCCAAACCGCATGAACAAAACTGGATATCCTTCCTGCACAACAATCAACCATTAACCCCGCCGGTCCAAACACGCACTCTCGCACGCAAGGGCCGCGACACATGGCTACTAGCAAATGCCCCTCAAAGACCGAACTCTCTCCCCGCAAGCTCAAGCCAGATCCCGCGGCACGATCTTCGTTAGATCGAGCGACAGGGAGGTCTGTGGTCTCTGAATCTATTTTTTGTTTTTGTTTATTATTATTATATAAATTATAATGGGGGCTGCAGCTGTAATGCCCCTGTAAAGCGAGCGATCCACGTGCTATTTCACGAAGAGTAGTTGTGCTTTCGACTCGCATTCCTCCTCCTCCTCCTCCTCCTTCTCTTCCTCCTTCTTCTTGATGTTATTCTTCTTCTTCTTCGTCTCACCTTATCAACGCAGCCGAAGTTGAGCTCGGGCATAAGCATGTTCATTATGTGCAGCTTGCCGGGAGGGTGTCGTAGCATCTGATGAATTTGTGACACTGATGATGATGATGATGATGATGGTGGTGGTGGTGGTGATGATGAATGGCGGTGATATCCACATTAGAAATTATATCTTCTTCCAATAAAAGAGCATGTTACAAACCCCAACCCCCAACCCCCAACCCCCCCATTCACTCGTTATTTCTTTCTTCTTTCGTTTGGTCAGCTATCTCTTCTTCTTCTTCAGTTGTCAGCGGATGATAAAAATCCTCGATGCATCATCTATCTTCCTACATACGTGCTCGCAGTGGAAGGACTCCCTCCACTCGACTGTTTCTTGATAAAACCGAGCTGCTTTCTCATGGTTGAACCCATTCTTTGGCCGCACCTCTCTCATTACCACCTACAAGCCATCATTTGTGATTCGTTAGCAAACATATATATATATATATATATATATATATATATATTACACAAACAACAATATATATATATATATATATATATATATATTGACGCAAAAATCCAACAAAATGATGAATGTAATATCGGCACAGGCTTAAGTACACGCAGCCGTTGTATATCGTTCGCACGGAAATTCGCGCAAAGACGACTTACGCGAGAGATCTTGTGCGGATCGGATCGATACCGCTTTAGCAGCGTCGGGTCTCTCTTGTTTATCAGCTGTATTGTTTTCTCGATCGACTGAGAACGAGGAAGAAGGAGGGGGGGGGGGGAAGAGGTACCAGGAGCGTGAGGCAAAGGAGAGAATTATTTCTTTCCTTATGCTATATTGAAAAGTCATTACAACCCACGGGAAACACTCCTTGACCCTTGTTTCTACCATAGTCCTCCCTCCTCGTTTCTTCTTCTTCTTCTCCTTCTTCCTTTTCTTCCTCCTCCTCTTCATCCCATTCGCTCACTACCTGTAGCTCCTCCTGCCCTCTCTTGACGGGGTACTTCAATGGGTCAAGGAGCGCTAAATCCTTGCCGTCTACACGTATTGTTGTTTCGTGTGTGTGCGCACCGATAGCATAATAGAACAACTCTTTAAAAACAAAAGAGACGATTTCCAAACAATAGGTATATCGTCGTTGTGGCGGAGCTGTTTGTTCCAGATGAAGCAAACTACTAGTATAGAGTAACGATATTACCCCCGTATATTCTCTGTTTAAACTCTCACAAAACGACCCCACAACACAATTGCGTGTGAGATTGGAAAAGCCAATACAACGCGCTGCTACTCACCGTCGGACTTTTGCCTCCCTCCTAAATCTGCGCTTTTGCCGTGGCCACCGCCCAGTAATTTACTAGAAAATTTAGGCAAGAAAAGACGCGCGGAGAGAGGTCAACTGCAATAGGGTCGGGGTGAAAACGAGCTCGGTTTGCATGCAACTATACGGCAGCAGAAGGATGTTTTTGAGGCTCACCATCACTGATCTTATACACTCCTGAATACCTTTCATCATCTTTTCCGTGGTTGGATGATTTTGGCGGACTAATCGGAGCATGCTTTGGAGGCTCGGGTGTGTTGCGTCCTTCGGAGATGTTATTGTAATGCAATCATGGCTTGTGCGCAATAACGATGATGAGAAGAACTCTTTATACAATCAATATATCTACACTGGCTCGCACATATATGCACACACACATACACATACACATACACGCACATATACATATATATATATATATATATATATATATATATCTTCATCTTCCCCATACAATCATATCCGAACACCATCTCAACTTTGCTCTTCACGGTTTCTCATTGAGCATTAGTACCTCCGGTGGGGGGGCTCGATTTGCTCTCCGGAATAAATTGATTTTCCCGCGGAAATGACTTTGATATACCCGTGTCAATGGAGCTAAACGGGCGCGCCAGGTCCCCCCCAAGCTTGTTTGAACTGCCGACTTCCCTCCAGTCAGTCCTCTGGGAGGCAGACATGCTGGAGGAGGGGGAAGGGAGGGGGGGTTGTGCGTGTAGAAAGGATCCGCCGGCCGGGTTTGTAGTGCTGTGTGAAAGGCATCTTTAGTAAACATAAAATCTCGGTTGGGACAATTCGTAATTCTTATATAGAGTAAGAGAACGAAGTATATATACTTGATCATGTTCAAGCAGGCAAGAATGCGTAACACGCATTGATTGGAATGGGAGGAAAGGACGGCACGCAACTACACGCACACCCTCGGAGGAATAAGTAAACGGAGTACAAGTATCAATTTGCCTATCGCAAATGTTTTTGTATTATTTTATTTTTTTAATTCTTATTTGGAAGTCAGTGAGACGAGGAAAGACAAACAAGAAAATGAAGAGAATATCCGAAGTCACACAGTATAGAGTGTTATGAAAACGTCTTGTGCACATCATTTGGTGTAATTGATTGTTTAGCACCAAAACGCATAACGCATACAACGCGTGGATTGTGAATTACCCTTCCGTTAAGAGGAGATCCTGTCTTCAGTGTCAGAAAGTGCTATTAGCTACAGGCAAAGAGATTAGCCATTAACTACATTGATTTCGATAACAAAGAGGAATGAGAAATTTGTCTATAAATGATCGTGGTCCACAACTGATATGCAGTCATGTGTTATAAAGGGGGTGATTCTTTCCTAGCGCAAAATGAAGGCGGGATGGGCACTTCCGCCTTGCAAAAACGTAGTAAAAATGTGGCGACACTAACAAAATTCTCTCTAGAATATCAATTCTACAGATTATCTGAAGAATTCGAAATGCCTTTGGAGCAATGACGCTATCACACCAGCCGATGACCTCCTCTTTACACAGAAGGAAGTTGAGCGGTGAAAAAGTGTCTTTGTCCACACAGGTCCGGAGCGAAGATGGGCTTGGCCCGTAAAATTTGTGCATACATTTTATTTATTTGTAAATTAATTCATTTCTGTGATTGCATCCCCTGAGGCAGGCTGCAACCGCGTGTTTCATCTTTCAAGCTCACCGGTGCCAGGTCTGCCCCATTATGCCGGCATATTCAGCCCTAACACTTTAGTGTACGCTCGCGAAGATCAGAAGTTTGAGGTCTATTTTCTTGATACGACATGTGATATTTTCAGTCGAAAGAAAAATATCAGGGCTTGCAATCCAACAATGGAATGGAAGGTTACTTCCGGTTGTTTTGAAAAGAATCGAATTGGGATTGCCCTCCTTCGTTCCTCGTTTTTCTGCACAGGTTTAAATCTGCATGGCGTTGTCGCTTGTGATGAACGCCTGGTCAATGTGCTTTCTTCTTGTGTCAAACTAAGCCGACACTAAGATCTTTTTTGCCGTTTGCTGTTCATTGAAGGAAGGCTAGAAGGGCCCTGTCACCGAACCGCGTGTTGTGTTTGTGCATTTGGTGCGGATTGATGCAGCTTCCTAGCAATCTTTAGTGCTTATGCTCTACCTGGACCAGCTTTGCTATGCTCTTCGTCTCTGCGTGCTGGTTGTGCCGGAGGCACGCACAGCGGCAAGCTTTGTCGTTCATGTGGTTCTTGCTCGTGTGGTTTTTGCATCAATGCTTCATTCATTTTTCATTGTTCATTGTTCGCATGAACTTGTTCTGTTGCAAAGGCATTCAGAGTTTCACTTACATCTTTGGTGTTCGCCACATGTGGATGATGTGTTTTCTGGTTTTGTCCGTTTCTAGGTTTGACGTTGTCACGTTGCGCGTTGGCACTCCAGCACTGAACACCCAGCATTGAACACTGCTAGACTGAACTGAGCACACACACTGTCCGGCTGAACTACAAAATAGCGTGCGCAACAACCAAACGAGATGCGTGCATTTGGCACTAGTTGTGGAACAATGCCAGAATGGTCGTTCGATCTTCCTTGCAAGAATGACTCCAAGCTGGCAATCCAGCAGTGCGGCTGGAGTGCTGGAGTGCAAGTAGGTCGCATCACAGCTAGACAGCTAGACGCAACAGCGCTAGCAGCGCACTGGCGTGCAACGCACCAGCTAGCCAGGTAGCCACAGCTAGACAGAGCGTTCAACATCATCACCACACAGCTAGCTAGCTAGACAGCGCACTGCAGACACACCTAGACATGCCAGCATGCAAGCATGGCTAGGTGGTCCCACAAGGGCACAACGTGACCACTGCATGGCTCTCTCTAGCTCTAGATGTCTTGCTGAAAACTGCTCATTGGCATTGCTAGATTGCTAGATTGTGGATTCGCGCGTGGACAATGCATTTCATTGTCAAACTAGCGCATGCTAGCATCTAGCTAGCTAGGCATGGCTGCCATGCTGCTACCAAACTCTAGAACTAGCAAATGCCATGTAGTAATGCGCTACTAGATTGCTTAGGGTTCCATTCTCACTGCGCATGCGCGATTGCATTTCGTCTGTATCAATTGAAACAGCCAAAAACGGTCGCAGCACATCTAGATGTGCACACGCAACTAGGCAATATAGTTGCCAACAACGACGCTTTGAATTGTATGGCAGCTCAGAACTCCAATGTCATGTAAATCCTGTAAGAATCTAGGGCCAAAAATGACATCTGCAACATGATGGCGAAATTTCCATGGCATCAACTTCTACACCATTACTACTACTTTCCATTATTCACCACCATCTTCATTTATTGAAGTGCCCCACGAACTAGCTGGTAAGACAAATGCTCGACCCAATCGTCTATCAAGAGCTAAACTTGCGTTTATTCTTAATTCGCACTTTTCATCCCAGTTGATATCAAGAGTTGCTTCTTTAGCCTCACTAACTCTTGGTTTAAGACTACTGTATGGATTTGCGATCTTGTAAGAACTCCGTTTCAGCTCAAATGCACCGAAATGAATCCCCTCTTTTTTATCAATTGTGTATGTTTTGGAGTTTAAATCTCGAATAGAAAGATGAAATCTGGGGCCCAGCGTAATATTTTCTACCCCCTTTTTTACACTTTTACATTTTCTGACGATCACCTGACGCAATATTAAAACTTGATTACTATCAAACTCTTGTTGGAAACCCATTATCTGAGTTTGTTGTCCCTCGTAATATCCGACGACTTGAAATACTTGCCATGTATTCTTTGGATTTATTCGTAGGTATATTTTTAATGGATTTTGCTCCTTGGATTCATATTTCTTTGTTGCTTTAAAAAAATCTATAACTGCTGTTTTAGGGTCCCAGTTTCTTACCAAACCACCATAACACCATGCCTGAGTAGATGAGTAACATATGTCGCATTAATCGGAAATCCTTGCGGCTAATGAACTTACTTCGTCTCCAACAGCATGAAGTATTTCGTCGTACAGCATATGAATCATCGAAATGTCTCTACAAAGCTTCCTTTTCAATACCTATTTTGCGTTTCTTGTTAGGTTTAGCATGTTACTATTGTCAGCGAAGAGAGTTTAATATTGCCTTCCAATGTCATTCTCTATGACAACTACCTTTTGGTGTTCGCCAAGTAAAACTTGAATTGAATTTATTGCAAGTGTCGGATCCTTTTCCCATGAGCTGCTGACTTCAGATGGAAAATGAAGCTTAGCAGCTTGGAGAGCGTTTGTACCTGCCTCAGTCGAGTTGCATATTCTGCGAGATTTCACAGCTACGGAACCGTCAACTCCATAGCAACCATAATCATATCTCAAAACGCTTTCTCCAATAATCTTCCGAGCAGGGGAAGTATGCATGATATCAGCACCACTTTCGATCAAGGAGAGAATGGCTTTGGAATTCCCACCTCGTGCTGCCAACCAAAGGGCCTATCAACAAATAAAGAAAGCATTTAAATTTTTAACGAGAAATGCTTCAACACATAACACATACCGAATTCCCAAAAGCATCCTTTGCATTTGGATCGGCTTTAGCTCGTAATAGAGCATTCACAAACTCAGGATGAGCTAAAAACGCAGTTAAAATATGGTTTCCATTTTTGCATGTGGAATTGACGTCCACGTTGTAAGAAATAAACAATTTTAGTATTTGAAGTCCTTTCTTTGTGCTTCGGCAAGAGAACATTGGTGGGTCATGCCGTCCATCAAATGACATTCCATTTAAATTGAGATTGGGATTTTCTACCAAAAGAGTTTTTACACCTCGAAAACAATCATTTGAGGCGAGATATTGCAACCTGCAAAAGGCTAATTTAGGGATGTTGGAATGAAAGAAGTGTCGTCATCGATGTGCTGTAACAACGTGTAAAAGGCAAGCAAGCAACCCTCCGCAGGTTTGACATCATCTGCGCACATTTGATCGACAAAATATAGTGTCACACATCCCAATCGGTCACCTTCGAATCAAAATATATTCCTCCGTTTTTTCTTCGTTGCAATTTCTCCAACCGGAAATGAACTGCATGGACGCAGACCGACAGTCATTCGCCACCGCACTTCGTTTCCCAGAGCATTTTCTGTCATTGAGGCTATGCGCAGACCGCAGTGTTGACCTGTTTCCATGAAACCTCCCGTTAGTTGCTCCCATGCGAGGCAGTTTTTTCCTCCCTCACTTTTTCTCATTCGGTGAACTAATTGCATGCACTTGCTTTGCTCGGAACAAAGGCTTCATGCGGCTTGGATGCACCACAGTTGTCGCAGCGGAAAAACGCCCTTGATCCAATGGAGACACTGAAGCAATGGATGCGCCTGCGCCGAGTGCTTGCCGCAACGGATGTTCATTGTCGCATCACCAAAACTGGAGATGGAGCAATGCTAGCCAGTTTCCACTGAATTGGGACACGCACGGTGTTCATGACGTCGTCCAAACATTTGTGGAGTGAGTGTGTGGGCTAGCGGGATGCATGTGCTCATTTGCTTTCGCCAGCTAGCTGGTCATCGACACGAGCACACCAATGCATTCTGCACCCAGATGACCAATTCGCTAGTTCGGGTGCGATGGAGAACAAACGAAAGGCGCAAGGCCAGGGAGTGCACGTTGGTGCGCGGAAGTGGAGTCTCAGGCTTGATTCCTCTGCTCAGCTAGTTGCGTTCGTAATGCATTGTTTTGTCGCGTGCGTGGTGCGTCTCCGCTTTCGCATCATGCACGCAAACAGAGGTGACGATCGGGGTGTTTGTTTTTTTGCGGTTGCGTGTGACTCCATTGCAACGCACGCACGCATGCCAGCATGGCTCCACTTTGACAGGTCACATCTTAAACATCTCAAAAATAGGTTTTGTTCGGTGTACATCTTGCTAAAATTGTGTGCATTTGATGCAACATGAGAATTAATGTGCAGGGGGATAAAACAGCGACTCTACATCATCAGGAGGTTCGCACAACAGCCACCGCACTCGTTGTGCTACATCGGCAGGGAGGGGCGGCAAGTAGTCTTCATCTGTGTCTGGCACACGTGTGTCTACATTCTTGTATAAATCCTAGGCAAAAACAAAGAACCGATAGGGATTAGCATTATCTCACGAACTACGAGCAACGAACCATTCACAAAGATCGCTAAGGCCAAGCGAAAATAAAGTGTCAACTGTTCAATATGTTTTATTTCTCTTAAAATTCTAGGCTTACTTTTACGTGCAGCGCATCCTCGTTGGGAATGTACGGAAACATCCTGAAGTATTTGCCAGCACAACGTAAGGTCCTTTTGTGATTGTCACTCTAAAACTAGGAAAACGAAGAAAAGTAAATCAATATTGCTTACCATGCGCCTGTGGAGAGTTCTTGTGTAGGCTGGATTGCATATCTATGGGATGGTTTTTCAAAATCAAATTGATGAAATCTCTTGGGATGCCTCCAAAACGTTATTATCATTTTGATTCCTTGGTGCTGTGTTTGCGTGCATTCGCATTCGATCAGTACAAGATATATATTCACATACCTGAAAGGAAAATAGTAGTCCAGCGCGTTGGGTACTCCTCTGCTGTTCGTGCTCGCCGATAATCTGAGGTACAAAAGCGCGGGGAAAACAGGTATGGACATTGCTCTTTGCTCTTAAAATATCCATAAGGTTGAAATGAAAGGCGTGAATAGTATTCCTCGAAATAGAAACAAGGGAAAAATACAAATGCACGAACAGAAGAACAAAACCCTACGAAAAATCGATGCCATGTAAGGTAAAACATAAGACATGAAAGACGTTCACTCACGGAGAGGTCCCATTGTCCTTCTCATCTAATTGAGTATGAGCAAGCAAAAGCAACAACATCAAACAACCGGAAACAGCAAAATAAACATCAACGTTTTCACCCAACAAATTTTAAAAAAAAAATCGCAAATCCTAAGAGTTTCACAAGGCGTAGATTTCTCTCTTCAACAGGAACATCCAAGTCTCCATCAGGAACCATTCGAATAGCTGCGATGCGCTTGCATGCATGGTACCACCCTGTAGTCGGAATCGAATCGTGTGTGCCTGGATAAAACGGAAGAACCGAGCATCGTGCGCTAATCGAAACCTACGCACAAAATATGTACTGAATACGTGCAGCAGAAGCACATGAAATTACAGCATTTGAAGAGAAACGTGATTCAAGCGCAAATGAATAAGCTCCGGCTCTATACGCAACGTATTCATGCGGCGCGGAACGGTTTGGTGCTCTCACAAAGCAAACGCCGTTTTCGGCTGTCTCTATGTAGGCATTCATTGCAGCTTCAAGCCCCTTATGAATACTAAATGCGAGGTGAGAAGCGAGGCAATCAACAACGGCATCATGTATCCTCTGTACCGATGATCTCGCAGCAAGTCATTGGACACAAGGTACACTCTCGAGCGTCCTGGAAAAAATGCGAAACTATATAAAATTGGGCGGGGAAACAACCAAAAGCTGAACGCGCACGCGTGTATTATGCCTCTGCACACAGTCAGTATCACATCAACTAGCTTCTCTGACCGTCGTCGGAGTTGTAACGTAAGAAATCGTTCGCACTTCGAATCGCTCCGTACCTGTTAGTTGGCATTGCACAACATATCAGAAAAACATGTAACAGAAAGCTAATTATAGAGACTACGAGGCCCCTCTCCCCGTGTGACTTGTATCTCCTCGACGAAAGGGGGAGGGACGAAGGGCAAGAAGAGCTGTTTATCTATATCTATACATATATCACATATGTTTAAATAGAAGGAGTGTGTGTGTGTGTGTGTGTGTGTGTGTGTGTGCGTGAGAGAGAGCGAGAGAGAGAGAGAGAGAGAGAGAGAGAGAGAGAGAGAGAATAGCTTACATCCAGAAGTGGTCGTCGTTCAGTCCGCTAGGAGTCAAATATAACGCGCCTTCCTTCCTCCATTTCTATCCAGGAAATGCAAACGGAAAATCACGCGAAAGAAATACAGACACTCCCGTATCAAAAATCAAATATATGTAATATATAAATACATATATGTATAACATACATATAGAGAGAAATAAAGAAAGAGAAAGCGAGAGATAGATAGAGAGAGAGAGATAGAGAGAGAGAGAGAGAAAGAGAAGATATCTTAAACATATTCTCTATCCTAATGTATCATTAGTCTCCGTTGCATCCTAAAGGTGTTTTGTGGAATCGTTCGGTCTAACTCTCTTTCCCATACACTAGAATAAATAAAGCGATGCTACAAGCAGCACCGAAACTACAAAACTGCTACTGGTGATAACAACGACGCTCATATGTATTGTTAGGATAAATGGCCATGGTTGCCCTTACAATTCATCGTATTTCTAGCTTTACGAGAGAATCACTACCTCGACTATTGTCTGAGCGCTCTCACGCTTCTGGCGCTCCTTCTCTTTCTTGCCTGCAGCAAATTATGCAAAAATTGAAAATCAGAAATGGATTCGAAAGAAGGCTGTCGTAAGAAACAGAGGACCGAGATATGGCCAATTTGCTCGATTTTCGTTTAGAACCTGTAGATATATACAAATATATATATATATATATATATATATATATATACAATTATATATATGTAGCAAATTGTACAGCACATGAAATCTTTAAAGTGGCTGTACACACATCATCTCCACGCATTAATATGGTAGATAGTTAACATTTAGGCAATTCAATGTGTGCGACTGATGAAAATTAGTATTAAGGAGCATGCAAAAACAGACATTCGAGGGCCATAGCTATTATCAATTGCCTACCATTTTTTTCAAAAAGCAACATACACACACGTATAGACAAAATTATAATAACATTATAGATAGTCATATCGTTCATATACTGTAAATATATCGTGCAATATATTCCCCACCAGTCTTGTCTTTTGGAAAATATTCTTAAAGTGCTCATAAACCTCATCGACCTAAATGATGCAAAAAATGTCATTGTGCAATAATCCGCAAGAGAAGAATCACTCTAACCGAGGCCAGAATAGAACTGCAGTAATTGAGGTAAACTTACGAAAGGTTTCGCTTCCACATTTTGATGCTTTGTTTATATAAAAATACACCAACCACCTGCTCGTAGCAGAAGCTGCCTCCTTGCTTAAAAAAGCCTACATTAGCAGCATCGATCCAAACCTCTGCGCCTGAAAGCAACACGCATTGGCAAACTATCACGAACCACCCACCCACCCTAGCATTCTTCTTCGATGCCAAGCACACATTTCCTATTTGCATCGCGCTTTCGCAGGATGCGCGATTTCATCAAGAAAGCTGTTGAAGCAACGTCTCAAAAGAACGTTTTCGATCGCGTGCGAACTCGCAGAAGTTCCATCGATTCTCGACTCAAAAAGCAACAAATAGGCCTTTGCCAAAGGCTGCAGCGAGGGCCGCTGCTGTCGCTACCTTGCTCGGTCTCGAGCTTTCTTACGAAGCCTCGTATCTTGTTCTATATTGTGAAGCATCATCGCAATCGTAAGTTGCATATCACCAAAGGTAGTCAGAGCTGCTATACACTTTTCAAAAAAGACGGCTGCATGTGGTTTTTCTTGGCTCTCTGCCTTTTCCGCACGATCGCAATTGCATGCTTGCTCATCACCTGAAACTTGTCTTCAGCTTTGCTGTTGTCCGGTAGCAGTAGCTCGTCTTTGAGAAGAGCGACGAAGGCCTCGTCCATAGTGTAGGAGGGCAAGGCTAACGATGTCGGCAAGAACGGCAATTGTATTTAAACGCAATTGACGGAAACGAGAATGATTTACATCGAAGTTACCCGACCGAAGGACGCTCAAGACACAAAGTTGTAGCGAAATAACGTTTTTTTTGAAACGCGCTGACAACGCCTCTCACACTCCGCAAAAGTCGCAAAAACGGATTTAATTAAAAAAAAAAACAGGACGCTGACATTCTTCACGGCAGATTCACCACCAGGATAAGTCCGAAAATGAAAAGTCAAACGCACCAAGAGCTTTTTTCCCGGTTCCGAATATCTCCAGAGCGGCCTTCGAGTATGGGTCGGTGTCCGTACTACGACGTTCATAAAACGAAGAAAATCAAGGAGCATCCACACACACACACACACATACACAAACACACATATATATATATATATATATATATATATATATATATAAAGGAACATATATATTCACACACACGCAAAAACAAACACACACACGCGCGCGCACACACACACACACACACACACACATGTATATATTTAAATATATGTAATTATATTCACCTATTCTTTGGGGAATTTGCCGGAAATTCTCCGGTCAATGTGCCATCAGCACAGGCTCTTAGATCTTCTCGTATCGTGTATCTTTCAGAAGCAATGTAGGATTAGGGAAAATGGCGATATTTTTGTTGTATATGGCGTCATTGGCATTTATATATATATATATATATATATATATATATATATATATATATCTGTGTGTGTGTGTGTGCGTGCGTGAAATATAAACAGTAGCATAAATGTTTATTCATCAATTAGGACAAGCTTTGTTGCGAAACGAATCGTCAAGAGACTTATCGTTATTGTTGTCGGGTGGGAGGAGCAAACAAGTGCATTGCCCCTTATAGATAGATAATACCCCAACTTTTGAAAATGCTCTGCCAAGGCCTCCTGAGAGCATCGATTAAATGCAAACAGTACGACAGAGGTAATGCCATTTAGCAGTGCGATAGCACGTGTAAGAAATGTCTTATTAGAGAATACGGCACTGCCTTGAGTGATGCTCCGACAACAGTCAGTTGGGCGTTGATATCTTCGAGAATTCTGTGCGCACACATACACACACACACACACGCACACATAAACACACACCAAAATTTTATTTATTCATTCATTTGGCGATTTCGCGATTAATATTTCTTCATGGGAACTCGATCGTGTGCTTGGTTAAGCGCGGGATTTAAGAGAGATAATACATGGACTATTGAGGGAATTATGTAACTGAACTATAAACTGTAACTTATACCATAGTCACAAATACAATTACAATATGCAAACACACACACACACACACACACACACACACACATAATATATATATATATATATATATATATATATATCATATTGGCAGTTTTCCCTGCATTAAAAACTACCAATCATCTACCTTCTTATCATCATCACACGCTTTGGAGAGTTCCCTGGCATTTGCGCTGATGTTATTCAAAAAGCATATAACCCAAATGCAACGCTGCATCTCGGTGTCCTACCCCCCCCCACCCCCCCCCCTTCTTCTTTCCCCATTCTCCTTCTGCAACCTGTGATCTTCAGCATTGTTTGAAACTCAACGTCCGTCCACGGTATCTAGCGAAAACGCACCCATTTTCCAATCATTACGAGCATAAGACAGCCAACTCGATACTCACAACAATACAGTATGTTTCAAGAAGTCAGGCTCTTTCGAGGCCGTCAGCAGAAGGCGAACGCGAATATGATGCAAAGCAGCGAGAGATAAAGAAAGGTAGATAGATATAAAGAGAGAGAGAGAGAGAGAGAGAGAGAGAGAGAGAGAAATGAGTTGGGGGGGGGGGGGAAGAGAAGGGTGACCAACGCCCCGCTTTCCCTACAAACACGCATTGAGCTACTCACCTTATGCGCAGTGCCGTCGTTGTACAAATCGCACGCAAGGTCGTAGAGCCCCATGCTCCTGATGGGGAGGGGTAAGATGGCAAGGAGGGCAAGACTCATGTACGTAAAGAAATCATTGTATCTTGTCGGAAGCGGACAGGTGGCGCAGAGTAGGTGCATCGTGTAGCGCCTTTGACACTCGCGTATATTCAGCGGTAGCGACAAGGGGGAAAACACCACCTGCAAGCTTCTAGCATGGGCGAGAAGATACGTCGGTCTGGTTTCAGATTCCTGAGGAAATAACGACTCGCAATGATCACCAAGAGCCTCGCGTGTGCATGCATCAGTGCCCTACCTATTGTGCACCATATCCTTGTAGAGTTTCAATGCTGTTTGGAAGCCTAATGGTGAGGAATGAAAAACACACTCGAATGAGGAGGAAAAATGGTGTCGTTTCGATATTTGTATTATTTTTATATACACACAAACCCAAACAATTACATATATAATATATATATATATATATATATATATATATATATTCTATTTGTATAATACACAGTTATTCATCGCGTCCATTGTACTGCATGTGAAACCCAAGCAGTAATTGCGGCCTGACCTTCCTCCCCATTGAGCGAGTAAGCTCTTATTCGAACCTGGCGGCATTTGAAGGCATGCACACAACGTTATAAAAAAAAAAAAAAGCATTCTTGAAGATTGTACTCAGTTGCATAATCTGTATCGACGATAGGAAATATGCAGCAATGCTCGAAGACTAGCTGTCGGTGATTTTCCTCAATAGAATGAGAAAAACAACTGCACGCATACATTATACTCTCCAGAAAACTACACGTTTGTGATTTCCATCATGTGGTTATTCGCGGTGTGGAATAGCTCATTTGTACCCCTATGGTCTTCGAGTAGAACTGCTTTTCGTCGTAGGCTGATTGTAAAGCCTCCATGATCTCTTCCAATATCGGCAGCCGCCCCTCACCCGCGCACAGAAATAGCACCTAATCCCGACGATTCATCGATGCATCTTGCTCAGCTAAATCGAAAACTTCCATCGATCTGTTACGATGTGCAAAGTACCTGCTGGTAGCGTGCTAGAAGAAGCTTTTCCTTGGATTTTACGCTGGAATTCCGGAGGCGCGGGACGAGGCGCTCTGCATCGTGGAAAGAGTAGTTGTGTTTATCGTTGCCACCCCCTGCGCAGCTCGACACACGCTCAGCATGAAGCGTTTGTATTTGCACTTGCGTACGTCCTTACCTAAAAGAGCGAATGCCTCTTCGTATCTGTCCTCCTTTGTGCACGCATCGATGCCTGAAAACACGTTGCATTGATGTGTGAAGCTTGTCATCGAGTGTTATCCGAATGACTATTTGCCTTTCATTATCTCGATGTCTTCGGCGTCGAGGGTTTTCTTCACTTTACTGTCCGCACTGCTGTGATCTGGAGCATCCTTGTTTCTCTTCTCTCCGCCTCCCCCCACTGCAAATAACTCGGTCGATGGCCGCTTCTTTGCCCCACCTCGGAGTACCCCTCTAAAAATGTCTAAGTAGCTCTGGAGAGCTACACGTTCTATTCTAGGTTTACCATGCGAAACACTATTGAATAGTAAACCCGTCAGCCTGTGCCCGGAGGGTACGATAACAGATGCTGGCCTTGAGGCACTCAAGCGGCGCTGTGAGCACGGGGAGAGATTCACGCTCCCCGTCCTTTCCGCGGTCTTCGAAGAGGGCTGGTGCAAACACATGATGAAGGCAAAGAGGAGGAGCCACCAGAGCCTACACGATGTTGCGTGAAGCTACGTCAGCAAGGCAAGCATGCAGCGCTCACAACATACTCTACAAAATCTACCCCAGCCGGAGGGACCCTGCGCCCACCATCATCGTCGTTAGCAGAATCTTCAAAAACGGACTGTATTTCAGAAAAAATATTGGCAAAAATTGAATTTTCCAAAAAAAATCGCCTCTTCCGCGACCCACATCCGAAGACCAAACGGTCCTCCTCCTTCCCCCCCGCTGGCTCTTCGGAGCAATCTAGATGGCCAGCTCCTCGTCCAGCCCGGCCGATTACTAAGAAAAATTGGACGAATGCAAGAAGAGGCAGGCTGCAACTTTGGATGATCTGCGTGCTCAGGAGGGGAGGAGAGCGACTGCAGCGAAGAAGTGCAAAACCCTCAAGATGGGCGGGTTTGGTGCCATCGAGGATGAAGTTGAAGGAAAGCTGAAACAGTTTCGCTCCTTCATTTCAACGCAGATCGAACAAAACATCTTCCGGGTGTGATTGACAAAGTCAGAACGTCCCAAAACTGCGCCCATTTTCTCTTTTTTTCCTTCTGAGCGCAAAAGGTGGAGGGGCGTTGTGTCAGCGTCCTTGAGGAGCACACCGAAGAAATTGTGTCCTGCAATGCGAAGCCTGCTGAGTCACCACACTGAAGTTGTCAAGTAGCAGTTGATCATCAACGTGTGTGACACACTACCACACACAGCAAAAAAAAGAGAGAAAGACACTGCAACACGGTGATGTGGTGCACGACAGGCGCAGGCAAAGAAACATCGTTCACTGTCACTCCTTGTGTGTGATTGTGGTTTGCCAGAGCATTGGCACACCCGGATGCGGGGAGCACATGGGAACAGTGTGTGAGCATTGCATTGGAGCTTCTAGTTTTTGGTGAGACACCAATGAAGGTGTCTTTGTTGCGTCGCTTTCACGATCATTTTCGCTAGTTTGGGGTGTTTGCTCGAACACTTCTACAAAATTGCCACTTCTGGCTAGCTGGCGCGCTTCATTGTCGGTGAATTGGGCACTTTGTGAGTGTGCTAGTGTGAGAGCGAGGCGTGGACTGCCGCACCACCTTTGGATCACACATGACCTGCCAGAATTGGAGAGCCCCTGGAGCGCCGGCAAATGACAAATCTAGAAATACGACCGTCTTTTTGACCTGTCACTGAGCAACTCCACGATCCATCGAGTCGCTTCGAGACTTCGAGACTTCAGACCAGCTGGTGGGCGAGCTGCGCTGCGCGGCCACCTGTTTCACCTGTGGAACAGGTCGACTTGCTAGCTTGGGGTTGGAGAAAACTTGGTGGAGCCGCTAGGCCGCCCTGTTTGACAAGGAGGGCTCGCAGGGCTAGCTAGCTAGAGGGATTGCTAGTGACCCCTAGACCCAGCCGGTGGTCATTCGCGCTAGCTCGCCTACGCTCTCGAAACGGTGAAGCACCGAACACGTTGAATTGAACGTTGAATTGAAGATCAATGCATGCAAAAATGACATGCAGCGTCGTGAACATGTTTGACATTGAACATTGAAAGAACATGGAACATTGAACATTGAACACAATGATGAACATTGGACAAATCATCAATGCAAAAACTACATGAGCATGAACCACATGGGAGACAAGCGCCAACACAAGTGCACAACGTGCGCGTGAACCGCACTTCAGCATTGAACTCTGAACACTGAAAGTTGAACTGAGCATTCCAGCATTGCCTAGATTGCTGGATGGGTGCAACACAAAATGTGCGAAAGAACCACATGGGAGACACACATTTGCACGCAGCAGAACCTGCAAACAAAAATCATTGCGAGGACTTGTCAGCACCCTCTAGTCCTCTAGCCCTGTCCAGCTGTTGGTGGTGATTGTTGTCAAGGCTGGCTAGCTGGTCACCACGCGATGCGAAGTCTGCTTCCTCTTTTTTCACCACCACCCAAATCTTAGCAAGTTTGAAGAACAGAAGAATCTCATCAAAACTAAAGTGCGCCCGCGGTGTGTCTAGGTGCCGCATCTAGCCCTTGAGGGAGGCGAGCAAGGTGGATTTGAGCCTCTCAGTGACTTCCGACTCCATCATCTATTCTGAGTCGCAAATTGAACCGAAAACACAACTGCGACATGAAATTAGAGTAGATTTTGCCCAAAAAAGGAGAAGTTCCCCATTCCCATTTGAAACGCCACCCCCAAAGGAAGCCACCACTGTCTGTCCTCCAGTAGGCATTCCGAGGTCAGCGCATGCATTCGAGATTTGCACTGGGAATCCTGTTAGCATGTTTTTGTTTCGCTTCGATGTATTTCTGCAAACACTCTCCCGTCGCCCCTGCCCCCTTTCAACCTTTCAACCAAGGATAGGGTTAAACTTTCCAGGTAACTTAACCGTGCGGTCCGATCAGAACACCAGCGTTCGAGTTCGGAAGCTCATTTGCTGCAATGAGTCGAGTAAGAATACTCATTAAATATAAACAGTGTTGGTACTCTAAAGAACTATTCAGTCGAAACTCCAAAATGCACTAAAGAAGTATATCAGAGTTTCAGAGAACCATTTGTGGCACCATACATTGCATGCCAGGTTACATCTACGATACTAGGCGACGAGAAGAGCCAAACAGAGTTCAAGTGAGATGCTGCACTGATCTCAATGATATACTGTCGCATCAACCATACTCATGCATATCGTAAACCGCACATCCAGGCTGAAGAAAGGAGAATTGTTTGCCAATACGAACGGTGTACTCGAAGGAAAAATCATCGAGTTCAACTACATTCCTCGCTCAGGGTAAACAATACAAAATATACATTACGGTGGCTTCTCTATATTTGCTAGTCCTTGGTAATTTGGGTTATTGTGGTCACAGAATATGCAATCGATCTGCATAGAAGATGAAATATCCCTTCGTCTAATCTCGCAAAATATGATTATGCTGTGCTGATAATACACAGCAAACGTTCGAAATTCCATACGCTTGTTCGCCGTGTCTTCACCCCGTATGGGAATAAAGTCATCACCCAAAAGCTCACAGATGTCTCTAAAATCGAATCCCTGGCCAGGATGGCGACGCTTGCAGGTGTCGTTTCACCATCGATCATATACTTTCAAATGTAAGAGTTTTACTGCATATACGTATGTTGAGGCCTGTCTTTACCAATAAAGCAAAAAAAGAGCGTAATTGACTACAGAGGCCGATAAGCATTTTGTCCGAATAATTAGGAGTAAAAGGCTTGGAGAACGTATCAGATAGCACCACGAGCGGCAACAACCCGCCCCCACCGCCGTTTCGAACCAAGTACCTAACGAAAAGCACTCGTTCTCTCCTTTTTTCATCCGCCTTGAAACACTTTGAAACGGAATGCTGCGAATGCCAAAATAAGAAATAATGTCAAATAATATGAGTCGCGGGCAAGGAAGGGGGTACTTCCGCGAGTCAGGGATGCATACTTCAGCATATACTGTCACGATTTAAATAAGTAAATTTCCCACAGTGCACAGATTGCTCATCTATATGAAGCGTTGCGTGACGGTAGGATTGCTGCAATGGCTCTATATTTGTCAATAATGCTGTTGTAGGCGAATGTCAAGCAACCCGCCACCACCTCCAAGAACCGCCAAAGATATTGTGCAAGAGCTGCCTTCGGTTCAACGGAGGTTAGAACAGTAGATTAACCCTATTATAAATAAATATGTATATATATATATATATATATATATATATATATATAAAATATTATGATTATATTAATATACATATATCATAAACTCTAATGTAATATGGTAAAATGAATTGACGTGAATACTCGCGCGCGTGTGCATTATCCAAATATCTAATTAGCCGGTTTCGATATGCATTTTATGGTTTGCGTTCCTATTCCCTCCCTCACAGCAGCAGCTTAGAATCAACGGCTACGCAGCATACGGATACTCAGCAGGTAAATTGCTACAAATCATTTAAGACTACTGCTTTTATAGTATTTTATTATCATCCATGGTTTGTTTGGAGGTAGCTTAATACACGCACACACACACACACACACACACACACACACACATGCATGCATTAACGCACACACATATTTACTGGACTGCTACACACACACGCACTTGTGTGTGTGTGTGTATATATATATACTACATAATTGTGTTAAATGGGCTTCATGTTTGTTTCTTACTCTGGTTTGTATAACGAGCATCTTTGCTTCTCTCTCTCTCTCTCTCTCTCTCTCTCTCTCTCTCTCTCTCTTTCTTTTTACTTTGGTAAAATCTTCAATTGCAGCCATTTCTTCGAGACTCTTCGGACAATTTGCTACCTGGCGAGGGAAGAAGGAGGTTGGTACTAATGCTGCAAGAATTCAAACCCATGTGCATTTGTCTTAGAAAACAGTAGAGAACGAGCGAGCGAGAGAGAGAGAGAGAGAGAGAGAGAGAGAGAGAAAGCTTTACATGTCATCTCGCGTAATAGTAGCGATTGAAGCATTAGAGTCGCACTCGGTCATGTCCGCCACCAACGACGATTTTCCATAACATTATGAATTGGAACTGTATGCCAAGTTCGGTGCGAATGCCTCACGACGTAATAATCCTGATTGAATCTCAGCCGTCGATCGTCCAGCGTCCCCCCCCCCCCTCCCGAGGGTGACCGATCCAGGTTTGATTGATAGTCTCTAGTCTCTCCCATTCACCAGAAAGCGAGCATCACAGATACGATTGTTTGGTGGATTGTTTATCGCTTTGAAGAAATATCCAAAACTCTTCTAGTGTAGTACGTGTCACGTGCGAGCGCTCTTTGAGTTCCTTCACTAGTGGCGTCAGTCTTTTGTGTTCCGTTTTATTCCGCCATTCATATCTTCAAAATATTTAGTGCATTTTGTACTCTATGATCTTTTCCCCCGCCCCCACTGCTCCTGATGTGGTAGGAGCCCACCTGCGTCCAATCGACGTAACCACCACGCGACTCATAGAGGCGAAAACCAGCGTGATGTTAAGACGAATGCGGACCGTGACGAATGTAGTCATACTCCTCTTCCTCTCTCTCCGTCTCCATCTCTATCTCTTTCTCTCTCTCTCTCTCTCTCTCTCTCTCTCTCTCTGTGTGTGTGTGTGTGTGTGGTCGATCTTTAAAAATAAATGCCACCGGCGCAAAGAATTCTCCTTCGAAGTAGCGTACATCGCCCAAACTCCACACCTTTGCTACTTGCTGCCTTGCTTGTAAAGCATATGTGTTTCTTGATTGGCATTAACGTTTGCTGTGATGGTTGTTTTTCCTGGTCGGACTGCAGCTGTCACCCCCCCCCCTGTTCCGAAGTTGGTACGCATACGGGGGAATCGAAGCTCGGCTCAGAGCTCAGAGGCGCCGCCCTCTAGTAATTGTGTGTGGAAGTATGCGTGTTATAAAAATGTTTATTTTTTCTGTATGCTTGTGACACACACACACAGAGAGAGAGAGAGAGAGAGAGAGAGAGAGAGAGAGCGGAGGGGATAGGAGGGGGACAGAGAGAAAGAGAGGTAGAGGAAGTGAGAAAAAAGAGAGAAGGATAATTCCGAGCTCAAGAATTGCGTTATTTGTCATCTCCCAACCTCTTTCTTCTTGTTCTTCGCGCATTTGCACGCTAAACCAAAGGGCCCCCACCTCGCCTACCGAGTTCTTCCACCTCCCCATCGTCGAGGAGACGTACACAGAGCTCCGTCGCCCCACCACCCAGTACTACCGAAGCTTACTCAATATTAAATATATATATATATATATATATATATATATATATATCGTTGTTTCACATCTCCTTTTTCTACCACTTTTTTTTCTGTCCAAAGGGCCGCCCCCCCCCCTGCCTGATCCCCCGCTAAGAAAGAGAACTCAGAGCTCCATCGTACCACCGCCAAGTAACCTTAGGAGGCGACATATTAATGCAATACACAAACATAGATATGTTATATATCAAAAATATATGCATATTATATGTACATATATATATATATATATATATATATATATATATATACATATAAATACTCATGTGCTTGTGTGCGTGTGTTGTTTTGCGCCCTTGTTGGTTGACTCTCGTGTGTGCTCAGGGATACCCTCATCAGTGTCTCATTCAACGGATGGCGACTCCGCACAGGTAGGTAGAGGGGGGAGGGGGGAGGGGAACAGAGGTACTGCCCCAGAACTTTGGGGAAGCACATAATACTGAAGATTGATTGGGATCGTTCTCGGTGACCTTTGGGGCCATTTTTGAGGGAGACAAAACTATTTTTCAGGGTAAATGATAGATTTCGGCCTTTGGGGATGTTGGTGATTGAGCACACGCATTGTTTATCATTCACTGAAAGTGAGATCGTATGCTCATCAGCTGAGAGACTCGGTGGCGAGCACATACATCCCTCCCCCCCCTCCCGCACGGCAGCAAGAGCTGCATCCTCAGACCGCCCTTAAGGTGAAGTAGTAATGTGAAGATGATCGTATCGATTTGAGATGTGCCGAGAACATATCAGATGATATTTTGTTACAACCCTTAGATTCTCCCGCTCATAGTCGGTGAGAAGGACCATGCGTCTGCAAAACCGAGAAGGTAGGGAAAAGCGGGGGAGAGGGAAAGAGAGGGAGGGAGAGAGAGAGGAGAGGGAGAGGGCAAGAACGCTTTTCCAATTGTACTAGCAGCTGCGGACAAGAAAGGGATAAAAACTACCTCTTCAACAGCTAACATATAGTTCCACAATCCCTCCTCCTTTAGTATCAAAAGCCATTTATGTTTCCAATAAGTCGTCTCTAAATCGCCCCCCCCCCCAACCCCCCATTGGATTCAGAGGGAAGAAGAAGAGCTTCCACAAAATCAGCGGGAGTGCTAATCTAATCCGCACAGAAGGGTGGTTAAAAGAGTAAAAATGACGAGGAGCCTATTCAGCAATAGCCCACAAATCTTCCCCGGTTTTTATTCTAAGCATTCGTTCCCCCGCCCCCTTCCAATATCGAATATACTCGTTGTTTTCGTACTTTTTGGGTATTTTCTTGATTTTGCGCTGCAAGCTTTGGAGATCGAACGATTCTTCTTGTTGGCAGGGATTAGTGACCTACGAACGACCAACACCAACGTGGAGGGAGGGGGGGAGAAAGCTCAGGAAGATGACGACGAGAATGAGATGTACAAACAGGTGAAGTCAGATCGAGAGCATAAACAAATTGATGCAAGCCATCTTAAGCCCCATTACAAGCATTGCAGCTCAAAAGCTTCTCCTCCTTGTTAATATTGTCTATGTTAAACTCACTGCATTGCAGATGAAGGCCATTCTAGAGGCGGATGTAGCATCGGTAGTAGTAGTAGTAGTAGTAGTAGTAGTAGTGGTAGTGGTATTTGTCGTGGTAGTTACCAATTCAACTTTGGATCTTCGCCGAGTGCATAAGACGATGGGAAAGAGAGTAAAAGGAGAGAGTGAGCGCGCGCGCGCGAGAGAGAGAAAGAGAGAGAGGGAGAGAGAGAGGAAGGGGTGGGTAGCAAGAGGCGTCAAAGGCAGCATTTCCTTTCGCCAAACCGCGAAATCACAGCCTCTCAGGCATACGACACACAAGCACGATGCACACACGCGTAACCCTACTTTCTAACCTCTGCAGGGAGCTATCACAGCCGGAGAGAAGGACGTCATTTTGTCCAAACTGGCGAAATCGCAGGTTGTTGACTATGGCCTTCTGCTCGAGCCGCAAATGTGAAGATCGTTTTGTGCATTACCTTACTCTGTTTTGGGTCGTTGGTTAGGACGAGGGCATGCAGATGGAGATAGAAGACATTCCTAGCTACATGTACCTCCCCCGCTGCTTGATCACTGATAAAATCAAAGGTCCAGTACCCCCTGCCCACCGCTGATTGCCACAGCGCCGCCGTTAATCATATCACATCGTGCTGACGGCGAGAGTGAGTGTGTGTGAGCTAACCCGCCGGTGTAGGTGAGTGTTTGGCCATTTGTGGTTTGACTTGCGTGCACGCCTTCTTCGGCCACTTAGATGGGTACTTCTCCGAAATAATTGGGAGCGGCAGCTATGAGGACGCGGATGTGACCCCCAATGCAGCAGTGCTGATGATTGACAGTCTCTACAAGCAAGTACGGAATCAGCTCTATGTTCTTTCTTTGACCAGAAAATGCACGCGTGTAGAGACGCATAAACAATACAAATCGCTGTTTATTCACGCTGCTTATACACAGCATATGTACAAGCATCCTCCCCCCCGCCGCCCCCCTTTACAGACAAGGAGCACACTCTGGTAGTTTGTTGATATGAGCAATATATTCTCTTTTTGCATGTGAAGGTGAAGGAATTGAGTCTTGAGATCTCGCAAATGAATGCCGAATTCCATTCCTTTCTCGTGAAGGTAGAAAAACATCACCGTCTAGAAACAGAACGTGTACTAACTAATGTCGTGAGACGGGGTGTGTGGAAGGAATATACACAACAGCTGCAGCCTTTGCGCTGCGCAATTCGCAACTACGCTTTTAGATTTGACTTGACCGTTTCTTGCAGAACGAAGGTGCCTCTGAGGTAGCGACGGAGCATCTAAGCAACAGGTGCGAAGAATTCGCATTTAATGCGCCATTGATGGCAGTCCCACAGTGTTTCTTTTACAAAACAAAACAACTGTCGCAAAGATCCAACATCGGCCTTAATGCGTGCTACGTGCCCTTTGACGTGAGAAGATCTACCGCGTCATTCCCTTTCCGCAGCTTGTTCTCCAATCCTGTGGAACACGTGTGTGCATGCTGCCTCAGTGCATTGCTGGCCGAAATGTTCCTTACACTTTGCTCTTTTGTCCACAGAATATCCGTGTTAGCCGGGTACATGGAGGAGTGCGATGAAGTTCTTGTTAGCAAGACAAAGCCGTCCGTTTTAAGCAGATCGGGCAGCAGTATGAATAGTAACGAAGCTGCGTCGGCTTCGCCCCATTGTAAGTTTTCCTCTACCCGAGACTTGATATGCATTCTGACGTCGATATGTTTTATTTTGGCTAATAGTTGTGTTTTTATATCATCTTCGTAACTGAGAGCGTCGCATCTGTGTTTGGGGGATGCATCCAATGAACTGAACTAACGCCACATTGTTTCCTTTACCGCTCTCCAACGCAATTCTTCTTAGCGGGCTCATTGGGGAGAAACAATAACACGAGCACAAAAGCTACAACAGAGGAGTACGGTTGGATCAGCAAGCCGGCCAGGTCAGCAAAGCCAACTGTCAATGCTTCTCCTTCCAGGAAAGTGAAAGAGAGGTGAGTGGGGGGCGGTGTTTGGTAAACGATAAAATGGGATGGGGGAGGGGTGGGGTTGGGGTTAGAGAGGGGCATGGGATCTATCTTGATCGATACGAATAAACGACAAATACTTTAAGATCTAAGATGTGTATGGGAATATTGCTCGTATGATCCATCTCCAACTCACAAAAAAATCATATTTATACATATATATATATATATATATATATATATATATATATAATATATATTCATGAAAACTTCGCTTCATAAAGCGCTCACACACGCCGTATGTACCCAGATCGCCTACGAGTAAGCATGTACCGCCCCCTCTCTCATTAAGTCGTTCCGCGCCGCAAGTTTCCTCCCGCTCTCGCGGCGCAATTCATCGAAGGCGAAAGCGAGTCCCCAGCCTCCAAGAACACGGAGGTAATCAGGTCTCTTCCTCCTTGGTCGAGAGTCTTGTAAAGAGCCTGAATCAACCGATGGATGGTCGCGCCTCACCCGTTGGTACTAAAAGTACGATAATTCCTGCATCGTGACGTCCTCCTCGGGACAGCTAGAGCAAGCTGCTGTTGTGTAGAGCGATGTGTGGTTGCTATGAAGACGTGTTGTTTTTTGGGGAAAGAAAGGCCTGTGCGTTAATTCTTTGTGTTCGTTGTGATCTGCGTGCGTAGCAGCGTCATGGAGAAATCCCAACGCAAAGACCCAAGCCCCTGGTAAAAGGACATGAAGCTATTCTAGATGATGGATGAATGTGTATACGACCGAGGTGGAGATGGTTGCGAGAGTGAGGGAGAAATTGGGAATATACCGAAATTCTGAGCGTGATTTATTGCCTAGATGCGTCGCATCCTGTTCTTCGCTCGGCCCCAATGTTTGGAGCGATGGAGAGGGTATTGCGCTTACTTCCATGTGTTTCATCAACATCCACCGTGGCATCGAAGTCTAAAAAGCTGTGTGCGCCATGTTCTCCCTCGTTTTGCCGTGGTGACCTGCGATTAAGATCGAGCGTAGTGGCCCCCTTTTTTTATTTCAAAAATGAATTTGTGCATCTAAGAGAGGAATCTTCACAAGAAGAGAGAGTGCATTTGAGAAACGTGCGAATCCTGTTCTTCGCTATTTGGGTATTACAAGCGGAATCGATGGAAGCAGTCCCTATTACGATGATAGTGAGGAGAAGATATGTGCAGGAGCCTCAAGTGCAATGCCCATGCGTACATGTCTAAATTTGATGATAAACTATCCGTTTCCAGGCTATCGAAAAGGGAAATCCAGAGGAGTGCAAAAGGTTGAGTTGTTTAGTAGTTCAGATATTATATATATATGTATTTTCAAATATATATTCTTAATTTTATATACTAGCGCATTTACCATGAAAATATGTTCATTGACAATCTCACTCTCCCAAACACTCGACAGCAGCGGAGATCTTCGCGCGAAATTACTGCTACCCATGGCTTCGGAAGGTAGGGCCAAACGATGAGAAAGTGGGCGGTCACTGGATTTCGTTTTACGCTATCTTTCCGGGAACAGAGGCCGCGTGCGACGAGCTCTTTCTTCTTGTTTGAAATGATGGCGTGAGTTGGCATTTTGATATCTGTCAAACAGGGCCGAGAAGGTTGAGACTACGGGAGAGGAAAATCGGTACTAACTTCATACATTTCGAATTAGATTTAGAATGGTCATCGTCTGGCGGTGGGTCCTCCTAGAAGTGGGGGGGGCGAGGGTGGGAGTAAGAAGGTTTTTCGTTGTTCGTTTTCTGATTCTTTAGAGGGATCTCTGTTTCGGTGTTTGTCTCCATAATTGTGATGGATATGCCTTTCTTTTTTCACCTTGCAAAGTCGGTTCTAACGTGACGAATAGCCTTGAGAGCATAAGGTAGCAACACGGATGCAGGGCTACCAGCAGTCACCATTGCAAAAACTATCATTGCCATTATTATTATTTTTTTATTATTATTATTATTATAAACATAAAAACTATGGATATGGTTCTTCGGAAACGACAGATACATCGCTAGCACAGAGCAGTTATAGAGCGTGTCTTTGTCGCATGTGCTCAGTGATGACGGGGAAAAGGATGCAAAAGTACGGAAGAATGGCAAAAGCACGTCTATGGCTTCCGATGTAGGAACGGTACGCTGTCGGCAAGTGCCGTATTATTAGTTCTAATTGTAAGTTTCTCCTGCAAATTGGGTGCAAGTTTATGCGTAGTCTTCTTCAAGTTAGCCCCTCGTAAATATCCATATTTTGCGAAGGAAAAATATGGAAAAAAGAAAAAGTAGCGATGTACGAGGTTTCTCGGTTATGTTCTTGTTTTCAAGACATCCAAAACCAAAGGGAAAGCAGAGTTGTTTTCGCACATACTTGGCATATTTGCGGTGTTGCTGTTTCCTTGATTCCGTTTGTTTTGTTTTCTCACTCCTTCGCTTCTTTTTGCATTGGTCTCGGTGTCAGTTCTGCAACTTTCAGCCGATTTTGTCCAAAAAGAACATGAGTCCTGCTCGGGATGGGGTTTTGCTACGGTTAGGAACGTCTGCTGCACATCATATCGTTCAATCTCTGAGCGCGTTGTATCGCTAAGATAAAAAATGAATAGATGAGTTCTTTTCTAGGTTTGTGGGTGGTTTTTTTTTTCTTTTTAAGAAAACAGAATAATACACGTGAATTGTATATGCTTGCATTCTGGGGTCGTACGACCCCATCACACACAAACCAAAGCTGCCAATGGTATGGTTCTTATTGAGATGTACGGCTTGAAGGTCAATGACGAATAGCCCTGGTTTACTGGGATCGAAGAAAAGCGTTAGGGAGGACCTCATCAGACTATGGTTGTTGCGTGCGTAGTGAGCATAGCATTCTTACGAGAAACACACACACAAACCGTTCGAAGCT
>ADNK01002279.1:30000-81039 GCA_000320545.1 Bigelowiella natans CCMP2755
CGATAACATCAAATTTAGCCAATCGAGCGACAAGGCTGGGTTGTATAACTTCAACCCAACAGGTATTTGCCACCCCTGCGAGTGCTAGGAAGACATGACGAGGGCTGCATATCTCTGTTCTCTTTCGATTCTTTTCTCTATTTTTCTCGCCGTCTTTCTCATTCCCTGCTTTGCTCTGCGTCGTTGACTCCCTTCCCCCCCCTTGCCTATGCAAAAAAGAACCGTTCTTTGCCTTCAGTTCCTCAGTTTATGTTTGTCTGCATTATTGTACCTCAATCCACCTCTCTCCCCCTCCCTCGTGTTTGACGTATAATCCCAGAAACACTCTTCAAACGGCCCACACTGATTCGAGAGCACCCAATCGTGTTCGTTGCCGGCGATTTGAACAGCAAGGTAGAAACAATTTGCACTATTTTTTCCAAGATATAATAATAAGAATATGGATATAATATATATATATATATATATATATATATATATGTGTGTGTGTGTGTGTGCGCGCGCGTGTACAGCATATGATGCATGGATGGGTATGAATATCAATGAGAGTCGATAGTGGCGCTAGTAGGTCTTTGTATCAATTCTCACTTGCTTGTGCCTTAATAACTTTGCTAGATCATGGAGGAAAAGGTGTTTGTCTCTGCTGATGAGTCGGCCGGAATGACGGTTGATTAACCATATATAGATGCGTCGGAAAAGATGCGGAGATTTTCTCCCAATGAATTGAACTTGTGCCGCGCTGAATTGGACTTGTGCCGCGCACACGATCGCGTTGGTTTTGAGTCGGACAAGCGCCCGTTTATCTCTGATGTTGGTTGTGTTCTTTCCCCCTGCCAATTTCTTTCATACTTTGCCTCTCCGCCCCCCACCCCTCCCCGTTCCCCAAGGAGAAAAAGGCTAGAGTATCGAAGATCTGGAAAGTGGCCATAGGTATTAGCATCAGTAGATGTAGGATAACGACGCAAAGGGGGAAAGCTGTTTTTCGAGAGTATGAATAGGCTAACCACGCCAAAAAAATCATTCTTAAAATATATATATATATATATATATATATATATATTTAATGTCCAAAGACAATTTTTTGGTTACATTCCTTGCGAGCGCAGCATATGCGTGGATTGCTCTGTTTCGTGAGGCGATGTGTTTCTATGTATGCGTTTTGTGTTGTCATCAGGCGGAGGGACTTTCCAAGATGACTTGCAGCAGTTTGACGAGCTACACATTTATCAGGAAAATAGCTCCGCATTTCTTGAGTAATATTTCACCAGAAAACACCGATAAATATTGGCCAAATCAGCATAGAGGGGGGGAGACAGAGTAAAGTTAAATGATAATGTATTTGTATGTGAGTGGATGATGCGCTAGTGGTTCTATTTGCTACGAGAGTGCGTACAGTGTAGCAAATGCAGCATAACCTACAAATGCCAAAAACAAACAAAATTTTGCCACGTCAGAACTCACTAATATTTGTATGGCCATTTATTTCTCTTCGCGATAATTGATGGTCGCATCTTGGTTTCATTGCCTGATAACCATCTAAAATTTGTGTTTCCCAGTTTCGTCGAGCCGAAGATATCCTTTGGGCCGACAGCGCATTTCAAGGCGAAGTCAAACGTTCTCAATCCGAAGCTGTGAGTTAGCCCCCCCTCCCCCCCCCATCCTTTTCTTTTGGAAAGATAGACGAGTTGTCTGAGAAGCTGGCTGTTTTAGCTCGGTTTTCTCGTTGTGCTCATTCGGTTCAGATTGTTTTTCGCATTGATGAGACTACAATATTTGGGCAGAGAGGATTTTGGTTTTCCTCTTCACTGCGAACATTTTACGCGCGATGAAAATGTTTGTTGAAGTCGATATGTGTGCGCGTGCCTGTGTACGTCATTTATATATATTATCTGCCAATTACCGCCAACGTTCAGCTGTTGTGATAGAATTATATTTGAGCTTTGTGTTGCTTGTGATTTCCCATTGTCGGTATGTGAAAAACGCTTGTTTGATCATATAAGAAATGGCCACTGTTTTCGTTGGTAGGGTTCCATGCTGGCGGCACCGAATCGTCCATTCTTCTATGGATAGAAGGGCGGTTTCCAATCTGAAGTATGAATACGTGTCGTTATGTTTGGTTATGTGTGTGAGAAAGAGAAAGAGAGAGAGAATGATGGCCGTTTTGTTTGTGAGTGTTTGTTTATATGTGCCTTTGTGCGCGTGCGCGTGTTGATCGGTTTGCTTATCTAAATCGTTAAAGTTAGTGGGAGAAGCATTATTCGTAGTTCCAAGTGGCTGTTTCACCGTTTCAAATGGCTGCATATTTTGACCGAACAGTTACGCTATCGGAAGGCTCACAACTTCGACCAGCAGGCCGATCTCCTCCTGCTACTTGATAAATACCACTACCCCCAACGTCAGAGGCAGCCAACGAAGAAGTAAAATGGCGGAATGTATGGGGAAATGAGTATGGGAGGGAAAGTGAGGGGGGGTTTGGTCCGAAAGAGCGCTGAAACTCTTACTATTGATGAAGCAGTGATGTGTGAGCAGATGATACTACTTTTTGCTATTTCGTAGTAGTAATAGCGTGGGAGGCGTTAGAACTCCCTTTTATCTGGATTAGTAGGCGCATATGGGAGGCTGTTTGGGAGAGTCGCACATGCGTTGTTTGCTGGATTCGCTGCGCCGCCAATCTGTCTGTTCTTGGTGTGAGTTTACGGTTTGATGCTTTGCTGCTGTTAGGGTCAAATGCCAGCCGCCGATCGTCTGTGGAATCTACTCTTACAAATTGAGAAAATAGGAGCAAAACTTCGCAAGCTTGTGATTACTAAATTAAACATGCTGTGCAATGAAAAAGCAATATTGTACAGTGCACTAAAAGTCATGCAGTCATTTGCACAACACGTAAGTAATTATGTCCATGCATGTGGCATGTGTCCTACCTAGTGTTAGTCATCTACGCGCACATGCCAGACGATGATAGTGCTGCTATGCTATGTAGAGTACACATACCTAGACACGCGCACGCAAGCTTTGCTAGTGTGACTGGCCAAAGTTCTAAAGGTCTATAGGTGAGCCTTTCGATGCGCGGCGCTGTCAGAATGTCGACAACGTCATTGCAACGCATCGCTGTTCTGCGGTCTCATATATTGTCGCACTAGCTAGCTAAGTAGCACGAATGTGATAAATGACATATATAGCAGATATGTGCTAGCATGTGCTAGCTAGCTAGTGTGCATGCACGCATGTCAACATCGCACGTTGTTTGTTGTGTTGCTTGCATCTAGCATATGTGAATGACTGCATGGAGCCTTGTACCCTTCTAGCCTTGCTATCCTAGCTAGCTAGCTAGCTAGTCGCCGTAGGTAGCTGATATTTTGATGTTATCAAAATAAAACTATTTACTTGCTAGCGGACGACATGATTATACATTTCTAGATTTACATGCTACTAGGCTAGCGCATACTGCGCACTAGCACAAATGCTTATTAGACATGCACTAATATAAGGCATGGTCCCATGTGCACGAGTTTGGTACACGCCAACACACTACTACTGATAGCTAGCTGGCTAGATAGCGCAAGCAATGCAACGCGCGCTCTCATCGCACAGCATCGCTAGCATAGAATAAGAAAACGTGGTCGCGTCGTCACCCTGGAGAGCTAGATCGAAAGATCGCTAACAGAATTCACTTGCCTATCACGATCCCCGCTGCGCGACAGAGAGCAACACGTTACGCAAACCAAAGAAGAATTGTTAGATAGATGTACACGATGGAACAGCCCATACATGGCCATGGCTAGGACGCTCGCTCAGCCTTTATTCACTTCGCATCTACTTCAGCCGCAGCTTCCTCTGCGGTGACGGGCTTGCGGTGGTTCTCATTGCTCATGTCGGAGCGACCTCGATTCGGAAACTTCTCTAATATACCTGGCGAATTCATGTGATGTTGGGTGGTTAGAACCGACGTGTCAGGATCGTAAAAACTTCATCTAAAATGACTCTCTCTACCAAGTCGGGGGAGAGTAAAAAAAAAACCGGGGGGGAAACTAAAACCAATGAAGACTTACGCAGTGCGCGATCGTAGATGAGATGGTTCTGGTGCGACTGCAGCCTTTCGATTACTTGCAAGACGCCGGAATTTGTGACTGGCTTCATATACCTGGGAGCACGGTGGAGACCGATGGAAAAAAACAAGGAAACAACAGAAAGATAAGGAAAACTAAACAAATCCAAAAGAAAACAGTAAATAAATACACCGCGACGGATGAAAACAGCACGGCCAAAGCGGCGGAGCTCTGATCGAAACTTGCAGCGGTAAAGCGCGTAGGTGCACCGCTCATCGGCACGAGAAACCATTCACGTGGATCCAAGGGCGTTAAGAGAATCAATAAAAATACAGCACTAACGAATCACACCACCAAACCCCAAAAACAGGAAGGCTGGAAGCGGCCAGGACAAGGGATTTGGCAACACCGCGGCGCATCGTACCTGTTAGGCGTCTCGTCACTTCCGTCCTGCAGCACGTTGTATATCGTCCGCAGCGAGTTCATGAGGATGTCCAGTCTGGGGTCTGTGATGTGTGGGTTTAGCAGCTGCGCGACCTTCGATATCAACCCTGATAGTAGTGGTATTAGCAGTAGTAGTAGTAGAAAAACAGCGCACACAGAAACGACAACAGGCGTCAGCAGATCTCCCATTACCAATGATAAAATGGCGCAGAGAGAGAGGGAGAGAGAGAGAGAGAGAGGGGGGGGGAGGAGGGGATCGTAGTATGCATAGTTTCGAGGAAGTGCTTCTTGGTGCGAGTGGGCTTGCCCCTCACCTCTTTTGACGAGATTTCTCATAGCTTCCTTTTGACTCACAGCGGCAATGGCCTTCACGGTCTTGGCTTTGACCTCAATATCGTCTGAGCGAAGGCCTTCTATCATGCCCTTAACATCCACCTCTTCAGTGTCATCGTCATCTTGATCGCCCTGCGGTGATGATGGCGATTAGTTGCGATAGTAATAAGACAAAGGAGGTTTCTCAAAAAGAATAAAACTGCGTTTGGTTCTCATAACCATTAGCAATATTATCATTATCATGGTAATCGGCATTGTTTTAGGCAAAAGTACCTCGATCGAGCGGGTCGGAGAATCTATCGTTTTGGGCGTTTGGTCGGTATCTGTGTCGCCCGGTTCTTTTTTGCCATCCTCGCCTTCTTGCGCCTCCCCACCTCCGTCCTCGTCCACCACGTACACTGCATCTTCTAGGTTTACGAGGCCTGGATTTCAAACGCGACAGCAGCATTGGATTTTAAAAAAACTTGAATGAGAAAGCTAAACAAGCGACGCAATAGCAACCACCCTCGATCACCCCCACTTAAAATTGCGCGAAGGGAGGAAAATGAGGATGGGGAAGAGGGAGTCATCATCATCGTCATCATCATCATCATCATCATCATCATCATCACGCACCTGAGTCTGGATTGATCATTCCTTTGTTCGACCCGAATTCCGAAATGCCCAAGTCGTCCACTATACAACCCGATTTGACCTCTTGCGCGTCCGCTATCTTCGGAGTGCTGTAGTAGTAGGAGTTGGTGACTTTGGGGGCCTCTGGCCTCGGGGTCCTGAGGTAGTACGGCGTCTGGAAGGGGAGCCGCTGATCGGGGGGGGGGCGTCTGTTTTGAGGCGTCGTCGTCCTGATGCTGCTGCTCGACTCGCTGTGGTCAGGAATCATCGGAGGGGGAGGCATCAATGACCCTCCTTGGTATCGATCATACAAAACATCGACGATCTTCCCCGCCGCGCGCCACACTCGCCCCACGGTCTTCCCGATGACTACCTCAATCAACGGCACCTTCTGGTCGTAGTGGCTCACGAAGTTCTTCACCTTGAGGGAGGCGTCCGACTCCTTGCGGATGCCCTCGATCGTCCTCCCCTGGGGCCCGATCACCGCTCCTTTGATGTGCTTTTCCACCAGGATTATAGCAGAAGCTGCGAGCTGGTCAGAGTCAGCCTCGGACGACTCTCCTCCTCCTCCTCCTCCTCCTCCTCCGGTTTTGATATCACTACTTCTCTCACCGTCATTTCCATCGTTCATACCACCTTCGAATATCTCCCCTGCCTCTCGGGGGTCGTCTGCGCCCCCCCCCGCCCCTGGACTGGGGATTGGACTGGGTATAGGGCTGGGTATAGGGCTAGGAATGGGGCTAACGCTGCTGCTGCTGGGTACAGTAGATGGGCGAGAAGAGGAGAAGTCTAATGCGACAGCAGGATTGTTGCTAGGCTCCGTGCTGCTGCTGCTTTGCACGTGCGCAAGACTACCTTCTTCTCCATTCTCGACTTTCAGGTCGTCGATTTGCTGGCCGATGTTGGTGACGAGGAGTCGGATCGCCTCGTTTATCTGCTTGGTCTCGCCGTAGATCCGAAGAATGCGCGGTCGGCCCATCTTCCCGCCCTCATCTGTAAAAGTCAATCTACATCCTGTCCTCTGAGCGTAGTCGGCAATGGTGGCCCCCTTTCTACCTACTATACCAGCTCTATACTGTGCAAGGACGAGCAGCCTCACAAAGAACTCTCCGTCTTCTTGCCTAGGCCGCTGTCTCTGAGGCGTGGGTCGTCTTCTTGGCCTGGGACCTCTCGCCTGGGGTGTTGATGGCCCCCCCCTCCGCCGCATATCCTGCGACATCGGTGGAACAAACTGCGTGTGCATAGAAAAATTGTTAGGGCCAAAGTTTGGCGAATGAGGATGGTTATTCTGAGAAGGGGAGTAGTTGCGCCGTCGGATCTTCCGTCCTCCTCTAGCAGAATAAGAGTGTGGGTCATCCCTGATATGATGTTCGTCTCTTGAGTTTGACCGTTGTCTTCGGTTAAGATCTCTAGGGTTTGACCTTTCCCTCCTCTCCCGTTTGCGGCGTATGGAGGGACTATCCATACTTGGAGACAGGCCAGGGGTATACCACCGGTTGCTGTAATTCTTCTTCGGGCCATTTCTCCCATTATGATTCGGGAGCTTTGACGGCCTTTTGCTCATTTCCACGAACGTCGACGGCGAAAGCACCCGCTAAACCTCCTCGCTCCTTCCTCGGCCACGCTCTTTCTCCGGAACTGATGGCGCCCCTTGAGAACTATGACAAAAAAAAAACCTTTGCAAGTGTATCGAAACCTTTGCAAGTGTATTGGAACCTCGGGGCGCGGATCAGGATAGCTTTGGGGCCAAAAGTAACAGGGTTCGGGTGATGGGTGCCCGGTCTCTCAAGTGGCGGTGGGGGAAGGGCAGGTCTTAAATATGTTAGTGATAACTATTTAATCCATAGGAGAATTCAGAAGAAAATACGCTCTAATATCAGATAGAGACATGTATTTTATCACTAATTATCACTAACGTGCCTGGTCATATTGCCAGGAAAGGATAGGAATCATGCTTAGATCTAGTGTAAAGCTTCCCTCAAACCTTTTCTACTTTGATTTTTTCGGTGGGACTGATGTTAAAAAAAATCGAATAGAAATAGGTCGATTTTGTACCCGTTTAGAACCTAGCCGTGAGGTAATACAGAATGAATCAAGGAGGAGAAGACTACTTTGTCCTGAGATATATCTCCAAGAACAAGTTCGCTCGATGAGAAATTACCTAAGGAAAATAGCCACAAATCAAACCACGAAAACATCATTGAGGATTTTACAGGTTATCGTCGGAAAGCTTGTCGTCAGATATTTTGTAAGAATGTAGACCTTCCAGTCAGATTCGATTTGCTTCTTAATAAAGCATTTGCGACTTGAAACATGTCCTTATTTTCCTTTTTTAGTACGTTCGTAACCTGCATTTCCACAGATTTCATCGAAATAGTAATCAGGTAAATAAATCTTAAATATGTCCCAGTGGTTCGCGTAAGACGTGCGTGAATAATAATTCGGAATAAATTAAAATTCGGCTATTCTTCGAAGGCGATGGGAGATCATCAACTTGGACCCTGATATCCGATCAATATTACTATACGACAATAAAGAAACAAAATATTTACATAAAAAGAAAGGCAATCCTTATTTCCGAGTCTATTCAGTAAGTCTGAATTAATCCTTGAATGGCTTCCTGACCGGCAAGTGTTGCAGAGAAGCATTCGTGTGACAATAGCGAGGCCTAGAAAATACCAGAATAATCTATTAGGACCACCGCCAGTTGATTTTTATCACTGCTCGAATTTAGTTTTTTTGATAAAAGGCCTTCTGTTTTATATTTTAAATATGCATGTAGTAGTAGTTCATGCCGCTAGTGCGTGAAGGCGATAGAACTTTCCGAGAATACAAAATAAAAGAAAAGTTTAAGTCACTCGCACTTTCGGGGTTTAACATAACTTCTAATTCCTTTTGAATGACAGAATTTCCAATAACAAAACGGATAGACTGAGGAAAGAAAAGGTCTGAACGTAACCTGAAAACTATCAGCATTTGCTAACCCTCTTTCTACCCGCAGCCATCATGACCGAGCGATTCAATATCCATAGCCAGCTTGAGCATCTTCAAATGAAGTATGTAGGTAAGATCCAGCTCTCTTTGTACGCTTGATATCGTCAAAAAAATGCGAGGAAGAAATAGTATCTCATAGCATGCGCATGTTCTTTCTTTCAGGGACAGGGCATCCGGATATCACACGTTACGAATGGTACACATATAGAGCAACCTCCATCTATACCACTGCTGCTATCACACACACACACACATACACACACACACACACACACACACACACGCACACACACACATACATACATAGACACATACCATCACACACATCACACACACACACACACACACATACAAACGTACCGGAAATCGCACCTTACAAAACATTACAATACTTCAGGGTTGTCAACCATCATCGTGACTCTGCTGCCTCGTACATCGGCCACCACCATATGCTGCTAATGTTCGGTACGCAAAGTAGGGATTAGATAAGATGAATCAGTAGTTTCATGAATTTGGTGAAAATGGATAGTATCATATATCGGCATTGCATGTATAATGAATCAACTATATATTGAACAATTTGCACTATATGCACGGCGAATCGAAGTTGATAATCAATCATCCCAATATTCTTTACAATGCTACAGGTACGGCTGAAAACGAATCCATGGGACGCGTGAAACACCGCTTATTAGCTCAGATGGTAGTTAAGCAACACTGTGGTGAAATAAACAAAGCTATACATATATCTGGAGCAATGACAATAGAAGAATCTGGTCGTTATTTGTTTACAAGCTCTTTTTGGTCTCAGGTTGCTCCTTGCGGAAAAGAACCGAAGGGAGCTGAGGAGGAAGATGATGAAGACGAATTAGAATGAGAAAGACAAACGGACGAAGTTCGGAGCCTTGACCGTTATCGACAAAGGTGCAATATGTTCTACTTGCCAAAAAGAATTGTTACCTAAGATAAAATGGTGTAATAGTAACCTCTTCTTTTGAACCGATGTGCAATCTCATTACATTTCGAGTTGTTAAAGTGTCAATGAGCGAGGCGCATAGCATAGCACGCCATGTCCAGCATCTGATAGCCTGTAACTAAATGGTCCATGTTGCAGCAATGCAGCCAGACATTTTGTGAAAATGCGTCAGATTTTTAATCAGAGCAACTTGTTCACACCAACAACTCCCTCAAATTCTGCTAACGAACTAGCTACAAGCCCGTCGCCTAAATTACATGCGTCATGTCCATCATCATTGGACTGCACCAGCACGTGCATGCGCACAGCGCGCAATGCACATGCTAGCATGTTCATGATGGACGACGCTCATTGTTTGCATGCGCATGCGTGCGATGCGGCAATTCTGTGCACTTTCATGATGAATGACTGACGTGACAGTCTAGCAGGCCATGAGAATGATGGACATGTGACAGCAGTCTGTGCATTCTAGCATTGCACGACAGTGTGCCATTGCTGTGTCTGTGATCAGTGCACAGCAAAAAAAAAATTGAATTCAGGCGACACTGATGTGATGGACATGTGATGTCACATGCACATTGCACACATCCAGACATGCCATTGCTGTGTCCACAATGAGAGGCATGATGCGGATGCACTCAGCAGAACAAGCATGTTGTCCAAAGACAAAGACGCCATGATTGAAAAAATGATGCCAATTTGGACAATGCTGATGTGCTCAGCAGGACAAGTCTAGAAGTGCATCATCTGAAGACAAGGGCCCGTTTGCGCCTTCATCAGGCTTCGCTGGTGCAGCGCCAAATGGATTTGCCGAATGTGAATCGAGGTTGCACCCTCCACTACCCCCCACTTTCATTGCATCCACATCCATCCTGCTGATTTTTGCAAATTCAGAGCCAGCCTCTAACTGTTGCATCCGAAGGTGTCACTTCAACAGAAAATGGGGGAGGTGGTGTTGGATGCTGTGATTGAAAATGCAAATGACACTGATGGATTGAAACATTGCACAAAAGCACAAAGTGCATCCATTTCCATGCATTTTTTCCCAAAATCAAGGCAACGGCTAGAACGGGTGCAAGTGTGGCAGTCGTCATCATCTTGATTCCATTGCACTTTGAACATGAATCGAGAACTCTGTTCCCAACTTGAAAAAATCATGTCAACTCTGGAACAACTTCAAAAAAGTGTTCAATTGTTCCACGCCCAAGCCTTTTCAACATTGGCCGGACCACCATGAGGATTGGACAATTTGGGTGCTCCATCACACTGACAGACTTTGCCATGAAATGACAATGAGAGGCGCATCAAGATCTGGGCGGGCGAACAACTCCAGCTCTTTTCACTTCTTCCACCAAATGCGAACGGAGGTCCACCGCATGAGCCACCCTTTGAAGGTTCAGCTCAACGTGTTCATCGTTTAGCAATTCAATCGGTGTCAAGCCCAATTTGCAACACTTCGGTGGCTTCACAGCCTCTGCCCTGCTGTCTTTCACTTCGGTGTGCCCGGCCTTGCATTCTTCAATGAGCTCTGACACCTGAGCGACCCCTTCCTTTGCATCGATTCTCTTTCTCCTCAGTTCTGCAATTGTTTCATCCTTGATCCTCATCATCCCTCCCTCATCGTCACGTGCTGTGTCGCTTCTGTCTCGTTCAACGGCCTTCGCAATGTCATGGGAATTTGTGAGGTTGTGCAGCTTCGTGCATGCGAACACGATCTTGCCTGCCTTCCTGTGATGAAACCTCATTGGAGACCACAAAATGCCGAATCTTCCAACCAGACGACCGAAGGCGCATTCTGTGGTGATTCTCAATTGACTCACTGCAAAGTTGCAATTCGATTTCTCATCACCCAGGTCTGACCCGGTGAAAGGCGACGTCAAAAGTTCATGGACCCCGCAAGCCGCGTCCCCGATCAGGAAATGACCAACCTCGAGAGCTCCATTCAGCAACTCTGAAGCTGCTTGTGTGACTTCATCATCTTCCATGCGACAGAGTTGGAGCCGGAGCCTCCTGTTGCTGTGCTGGCAGCGATGAAACGACAGTCAGAGTCGCAGACGGCCTGCAGGTTCAACGCATGATGGTGCTGCCTGCAGTGGAATCTTTTGACATGCTGTGTTTCTTTGTCGCTGGGTCTCCGCATCTTCACTGACAATCCGTCCATGGCTCCTGTGCAACCTTTGATTGCTTGGTTCATGCTGAGGCCTCCAAACCCAGCTTCAACTTCTTGTCGACCTGTGTTTCATTCGAAGGATCAAACCCAATTTTGCAGCACTCGTTTGTTGCATCCAATGTCCTCCAGAAATTGTGGTGGACGGAACGTTCCGCCACACCATGCAGGTCAGCTGTCCAGCTGTGTCTGGGCACGATCCTCCTGCTGGTAACCTGAGCGTCATTGACAATGAAAGTTTGTGGGGATGCAATCTTCGCTGCTTGAATGCCGTTCATGCTTCTCTGACCGGGGTCCAATGCCAGAGTGTCGTCACAAGTTTTGTGGAACAACTCCAAGGGCATCCTGTGTCTGCGTCTGAAAGCCATTGGAGACAGCCTGTCGATTCTCTTGATCCAATCCAGCCTGTTCGCATGTGATCTGGGCTTCGGCTTCCTTCTCTTCTTGTTCTTCAGGTGATCCACATGCTCGAGCACTTCCAATGCGTCAATGGCACGTTCAGCATCAAACCCCACCAAGTCCCATGGTGCAATGGAAGACGGGTCAAACGTGGGTGTCAACAAACCAGCGAGCATCATGGGCATCAAAACGTGAGGTGTGGGTGGTGAGAGTCATTGTTGCCCGACGCAGCGGAGGATGACCTGTGATCTGCCCAGTTGAATGCCGCCCTGCGTGATTCCGGGTGGACCAACATGACTTGCTTCACGTGCCACACCTTGTCGAAGTGCAAGCCGATGAACTGCCTCGGGATTCGGGATCAGATTTGGATGCATGAACAATGAACAATGATGATGAACCACACTTCCAAAACGTGACAAGACACTTGCAGTGTGCGAAGTGCAGTGCCTCGAACCAACTTCAGTGAGGTCCAACACAACCAGTGAAACCATGAGGAATCAAGAATGGCATTCTGGCCACTCCTCCGTTCCTAGTTTCATTGTCTTCAGTGCCTGACATTTGCCAACTTCAGGACCACGCATCCCCAAATCATGCCGCGATGGTTTGCTCATGCTTGGAGATCACCAAGCAAGAACACCACACCTGCGAACCCCAAGCGAACAATCCCGTGGACCACACCTTCATGGTCTGCTTCACACCTGCCACAATTTCCCCGGCTTTTGCGGAGACATTGCCCTCACTGGAAGGCATGAAGATGGAGGAGGATGCATTCTTCGTTCCCAGTCCACTTGGACAACGAGCTTCGCAATGACCACAGTCGGGCACTTTGTCGGATGCATCCCCGGCTTTTGCGGATGCAAAGCCCCAATCATTGCAATTGGAAGCACTAGCTTCACGCCAACCACAACATCCCCGGTCCAATGGAGACATTGCCTGGAGGGCATGAAGTTTGAGAAGGACACCTTCATCCTGACGGGATTCATCCGGGATGAATCTTGGATGCAGACCCGAAAATCCTTCACTTGGCAGCCAATTCGCCGGTGGCCTGCCCCATCGGTGAACAGGAAAGTGGCACAGGGATGAGGGGAAAAGCCACCCTCGCAACCGAAAAACCCCCCGCCCAGTGCCACGTCGGCGAATGCAACTTCAAATCTTGAACACAGATCCATGCATCCTTCATCTGGCTACCGAGTCACCGGTGGCTGGGGCGACAAGTCTGTCTACCCCACCAGTGACCAGGAATGTGGTTCAGGGGTGGGAGGTGACCAACCCCCCCTGCACATTGCCGCATCGCGCCAATTTTTTCCGAACGTGCATGACTCTGAATCTTGAATGCCGATCCACACATCCTTCATCTGGCTACCTAGTCACCGGTGGCTAGGGCGACATGTCTGTCCATCCCACCAGTGTCCAGAAATGTGGTTCAGGGGTAAGAGGTGATCAAACCCCCCGCCCATTGCCGCATCGCGCGCCGCATCGGCGGCAACTGCCAGACTGGACAATGCATGCACTTGCATTTTTTCGTTGTCGCAGCTCGTCATCCATTTTTCAACTGACGACAATACCACGGAGTTTGTCTCTATGATAAAACGCAAAACAAACACATCACTACATAAAATCCAGTCAACTTCTCATCTACGAGCACATACCACAGGATTACAGGTGGCTAGTGCAAGTGCGACAATGTGTCTGTTACTGCCGGGATTTAACAGAATATTGTTGGCCACCAGACCTTTTTTGTTATTATTTTCCCCAAATTTTGAATTTTTAAATCGAGACCCGTATTCAATTGGGCGAATGCTGCGGCTGGTTCGCGGCCTGGCCCTCGCTTGGGTATTGGTGGTAACACGGCTGCTGCCCTCAGTTCTAGCGTTTAGAAGTCCCGGAGAACTGAAGATATTGCACGGAAATCGTTCTTTCGATATTGACGATGTTGGGTAGGGATTACTTTCAATTGTTCGAACATGTTTTTCGGTTTGTATGTGTTTTCTCTCTCTCTCTCTCTCTCTCTCTCTCTCTCTCTTTCTCTACATGTTGAGAAAAAACAAGTGCAGGCAACTGCAAGCTACTTGATTTTTTCTACAGTGAGATTGCTAACTATGATGTTGTTGATGTAATTCATCTAGACCTCTTCAAGATCCAGATATCGAATATAGACATAGGCTTGACAAGTGCATGGTGGACATTGACCTCGCCAATTACAAGCCACAAGAGGAAAGAATAGTTTATTACATGCCGAAAATGAGTAATGGAATTCGCGATGGACTTCGAATGATGACTTACCTTCGCAAAATTGCTGTTCAAAACAATGCGACAGTATGCATTTCAGGCGGGAAGGAGGGGGCAACAAACTTCCTCACGTCTAAGCACTCAGCGGTGATCCATCCTAGTTGGGAACAATATTTCGATATAGACTTTGCGGTATGCAATTCGGATATTACCCAAAAGCATTCTGATTGCAACACAGTCACAAAATCTAGCGAGAATGTGGACAATTTGAATATGTTCGAGAACGAGGTCAAGTGCGTAAACCTTGAGGTGGACTGGTACAGTTCCAAGATCAAGGAGGAAATTAACCCGATATCGCATCCGGAATGCTACACTAGGCTATCTGGTGTGATGTGTGGTGTGGTGTCTAGGACTTGTGGTGTGTGACAGCGATGCGTGATGCGTCTAATGTGTTATGTATGATGTAGGCATATGCTGTGTAATGTATTATGCATAACTCTGTTGTATGATGCATGATGTAAGAATATGTTATGCAAAGTGTGCTGCATAACATTGATGTATGTATTTTGTGTGAGAACATATTGTGTAACAATTTCTACATCACACGTTTTGTGTGACGTATAATGCAAGGAAATGTTGTATCATATGTGATGCATAATCCATTATATGTAATGCATGATCTTAGGAAATGTAAAGGATCTATTCTCCAAACTTCTTGCTGCTAACAATCTAGTTAAGCACGAATATGGACACGTGCACATCCGAAGGAGGGACAAAATCCTGAACAATGCCAATTGCACCAAGATTGAAGCGGTCATCAGTGACATTAGGCGATTCCCAGAAGTCAAGACGTGGGTTGTGGATTACTATGCTTCCGACAAGTTTAAGAATGAATTTAGGACGGCATTGAAGCAGGATTTACCGGATCATAGGTTTGTGTTTGAAGAGGAAATCAACATTTTTGAGCAGGGTGACCAGTACACAAAGGTAATTCTACTTGACATAAATCGATAAACAACGAATTCGCGGACGCCGTCCGAATTTTTGACTGATCTCCTTGCTTTTTTGATGTATCGGCTCGTGATAAAATACCTAATCTGGTAATATGAATGTGAGTAAGGTTTCATGAATTCTTATGGCCTCAATATTTGCTCGTGACATCTTGAACCCATCTGCCCCACAACAGGCCTTGGTGATGATGATGCTCCAACAAAATGCAGCGATAGAACGCGAGACCCATAATTGTGTGCCAGATTCCGATAAAGCCCTGTTGTTTTGTCGTGGGCATTTATACGATCAATGCCATCAAACAGAAGATGACGATGTCAGCAATACTCTTCCAAAGTCGACGTGCATACAGCTTGGTTGAAAGAAAGGGAATTGTAAATTGAGAGTGTGGTATAAAAGAGACAGGTTCATGTATCATGTATAGCACGCTCAGTGTGTGTGTTGTTTTTCATAGATGCTTAATTGGCAAATGTGGGTGCAGCCACAATCTCATATTTGGGTAAATACGGCGTGTTTAGTTTAGTTTTTAGCCAGAAAGCGGGCCCTTGTTGAAGGCAAGCCAAAGCCTTCCTTCTTACCGTGAACTATCTCTCGAACCATCTCTCTAGCTTCTAAGGCATCACGTGATATCATATTTTAGAGGGAAGTGAATATTTAGGTCGCTAGAAATAGAAGACGACCACATGAATGCCCGTGACGTCCCTGAAGAAGAACGGGTGCTGCTAATTACACGACGCTATACTTTGATGAATCGGTATCGGATATCTCGCTGAATGCAAACGCATTTAACAGAAAATACGTCAAAATGTAGAGATGTTATAATGAATAAACGCTTGAAATAATAAAACGTTAAAAGTGAAGTGAAAATCATAGAGCACAATAGAGTTACGTGGACGTAAAATGTTTGGCAAAATTTTCTGGCTCTTGCCTGAAATTCTATACACGACTGGATGCATTGATGGCATCATGCATCGATCTGGGCGCGCATGCACATGCGATGGCATGCAAGCAATGTTGTGTGCACATCTACGCAAGAAGCGAAGCATAGCTATCATTAGAGATTATAGCCTTCATTTGTGCATGCGTAAACCCACACGTTTCATTGTTTCCATGTGTGTGATTACGTGCACACATGTTCTCTTCCACTAGCATGTAGCACACATGCACTGACGAACATGTGAAATGTCCGATGATTTGCGTAGCTCAGACCATGGTGTACACGAATAGAGACATTAGCGTCTACATCTAGACATGCCGCCTCTGACTTGCATCGCCATCGCAGATGTTGCAATGTGACATGACTAGCTAGATGTCCATGTGGTCGCGATTCACGGCGACAAATCAGCATGCACAACGAATCACAACGATCAAATCAAGCATCAAACGGCTCTAAAAGCTCAACTTGTGCGCACATGCTGGTGAACATTGTCGCGTGCCTTTGAAAATCATTGAACATTTGACAAACGATCATTGTGCTCATCTGTTTGTAACAATTTACGCTCTTTCGTGACCATGATCTTTGTGTCAACGCACTACACAACATGAGTAAGTGATGATGAAATCATGACTACCACGACTTTTGTGTCTGGCAGTCCTGCTTTGCAGGACTAGCGGTTGGCGACCTGGAGGAGAGCGAGGAAGAATGTGTTGAGGATGCTTGGAAATCCGATTCATATTCTTTCAAATGAGGGATGTCGATTGCAGAACTAGAGGACGATGAACACGACGAAAAAGTCATTGTTTCCAACAAGGGAGGTGTCGTCTCTGACAAGAAGCTGAGAGCTTCATCTATGTGCGTACGTCTTACTCGTGGAATTTCTCAAAACCGCTTCGATTCCGCAGCTCGACGCCAGTGATGCATGTTCGGAAACTCGCAGCACTTTAGTCCGAAGCTTGTGGTGCACAACAGCGCACGTGCACAGAGGGACACACATGCATACATGCATGTACATGCATGTATGCATGCACATCCATTGCGTGCGTGTCATCATGTGTGCACGTCATGCCCGCGATGCGCACACGTACATGTGCCTGTCAAAGTAGCATTGTTGCTTGCATGCCCACGTAGTGCTAGCAGGCATGCATGCAAGGTCGAGCGTCTAGAACATGTATGTGTGCATGGTTTTCGCGTCTTCTTGTCGTCTGAATCAGACCATGCGCTGAGCTGCATCAAATGTCTGAGTGAAACCGAGCAAAGCGTGCAAGTCGCAATTTCCAGACGATTATTGGGCACGGCTGTGGGATGCATGCATCGTACGCACCGCCATGCTACGTGCGATCAATGAGCAAGGTTTATTTCGGTCATATACCCTTCGCTTAAATGACGTAGGGAGATTTATCGCAATCACTTTGAGCAACATCAATGGACTTGCGCAGCAGGCAGGCAAAGAAAGGTCAAACTCATCATGTTTTTATTAAACAAATCGAGTGGGGCGGTGTTTCTTGCGCGTATCCTTTCGCATGACATGCGCCATGCGCGATCCACCGACTCGCACATGTCGCTGATCACATGTTTAATGATTTTCTGAGCACATTGAGGCGTGTTTGACAGGCAGACTATGATTCTACTTGGATGTAATTCAGAAAACACAAGCGAACTGGTCATTCATGTAAAAACTGGAGCTCAGACGTAGGATGTTTATTTGTAGACCGCGAGCAGTAAACGATCTCATGAAGCCCCAAAAAATCAAGTTAGATTTCGTAATCTACACTTTTCGTCCCCAAATATCCTCTTCGGTTATTTTCCCTTGATTCAAATTTGTTTGAATTCGTGCTCGCTACGAAGCCCCCCAATAAGGTCAGTTCCGCCAAGATCATCTTTGAGCCTCGCAAAACAATCAACGATCCAACGATCAAGGGAGCAAGTGATTTTCGAAATTTTTCAATATGGATAGAATCAGCGTGAGATCGAACGTCTTCTCAGTCATCATTAGCTTCAAGAATTCCGGCATGGTTGAGAAGGACACCACATGCTGGTGGATGGTTTTCATGACGAGTTTGAGCATTCCTAAACTAGGAACCGCGCGAGAATCTGGTTTGGCCTTCTTTTTGGCCTCCAAAAATTCACTGTGCAACGTTTCTGCCCAAGCCTCAGCTTTTACGGAATTGCCAGACACTCTCTGCCTGTTGCCTTTCACGATCATCTTGCAAATGGCATTGATTAAGTTGGGAGCATCCGAGTCCGTTTTGAAATCTTCGTCAGTGAAGAGCTCTTCGTCTATCACCTTATCTCGCCATTTGGAAGGAAACCTCTGTGTATCTTCAAGGAATTCCAACAAAACTTCTCTTCCGTTTGGAAGTGTGTCAAAGTCCACACGGCGTCCCTCAGTAGAGTTGCTGTGCACGAGCGTCCTCTCATCATGTACAATAGCCGCATTGGATGCACCGATGTTGAGAAGAATCGGAAGCAGCCATAAGGCAGCGGTAGCAACATCACACATTCGTTTTGCCATGGTTGGGGGGTCTGCTTTCCCTGATCCTCGGAGTTTGAACGAGCCGAGTGTTTTGGAATTTTTGAATTTTTTGAATTCGAAACCGCGCCTTCGGTTGTCATTACATTTTGATCATAAAAGTGTTGTCGCACGTGTAGTTTCCCCTTGAAATGTGAAAACATGAACAATGCAATCAGGCGTTTTTTGCTTGAGTCCTTGCAACGACTGTTGTTGAGGCTCTGTTACGTGCACACGCCTGTCATCATGCATTTCGGTTGCACGCTTGCAACGTTTTGGAAATGCAGTTCATCATCATTGCTCATTGCACACTTGTCTCCCAATTGTTGTCTCCCACGTGGTTCTTGTGAACGTGGATTTGCATCAATGCTTTGTTCTGCTGCGTTCTGCTCTGGTTGCAAAAATCGGAATCTGGCCATGAAATTGTTCGACCGAATTGGTGACAACAATCAGAGCGCAGGTCTGCTGAGGAGTGAAGCGCTAGCCCCAATGCTGCGTGCCCACGCTTGTCTTCCATGTGGTTCTGTGGTTCTCGCAGCTAGCTAGCTAGACGAATTGCAGAATCTTGGAAAAAAAGTTGCACAAAAAATTCCATCTCGAATCGAACACACAAACTAGCAAACGCCATGTGTGTGGTTTGAGCTGGCTGTGGTGGTCCCTAGCAATTTGATCTGCACGCACGCACGTGTGCATTCTTTGGCGATCATGATCACAATCGCCAGCAATGGCGATGCGTTCTGGCGTTGCATCTAGAAATGCTCAATCAAAACGTCCAGATTTGCAATGGACATGTGCACCGCATCCACGGCATTTGCTGCGCGAGCTAGCGAGCAGCGTGACATTCCAGCATTGACAACCGAAGCTGCACACGACGACGACTGATGCTCATTCACACATGTGGTTTTGTGCTCTAGATGTCATGCAATGGCGCCGCAAACGCTAAAATGACAGCTATGCCATTATTGAATGCGTTTGCCGCATGTACATCAATCCGCTTCACAGATTCTTTAGCTACAAGTTTTAAGTTCCTCTAGAGCATTGTTCATTCCATCAGTACGCCTTGTTGCTGTGCCTGACATGAAGTTACGTAAATATTCGTCCTTCTTTAGCAACGAACATACAATGATGGTCGGGTCAAAATCTTTCAACAATTAGATGGTGCATGAAGAAAACAGCATGCATAATACAATACGAAAAGAACCTGTGAAGAAAAAACTCGATCGTATATTTTCTAACAACTTCTCTCGCGCACGCAACATGACCTTGAGCGTGTCGTAAGCATCTTTCCATCGAGTCATTACATCCAAGTTCATTCCGTCCACTTGACGGTAAATCTAATGGAGAAAAGAAATTCATTCGAAACAAAGCGTACACGACACAGTGAATGCTGGCGACGGGGCATCTTAACAAAAGCGGAATGGCCACGACGACAACTCGCGCGAGTGCTACGGCGCGCTATTCAGACCTGCTGATTGTACTTCCCCGTTTTGGATGCTGACAAAAATCAAAAGATGGATGGAAATTAGAAGGATAACTGCCAGTAGGTTATATCGTCACAGGGCACAGCATAACCCCCTTTGCACCTAATACATGCATCGAGCTGCGGTTGATTGTAAGAATACTCTCTCGGCGTGTTACGATCGGTTTTTAGAAATCCGAGGACGACCTGATATTCTAAGCTTTCTCCCCGACGACAACCTCGGTTTGCCTTCGCAGGAGGGAAAAATCAAGAGCAAAGGGGGGGGGGGGGGGGAGAACAAAGCAGGACAGGAAGAGAGAGAAGTTTCTTCATTATAAACACAACATATCACACTTACTAGTTTGTTGCCTACATATGCAAACATATTAAAGGCATGTAGCTCTCACCGAAAACTACAAAATAGAGTCGGTAAGCTGAGTGCCTGATCTCTTCGTCTGGATCAAAACAAAACAACATCGATTATATCTCGTCGCGAAACTAACGAGGTGATGGCGGTTTGGCGGTTGTTGTTGTCAATACTCTGCATGTTTCTACAACGTAATGTCAATCGGCATATGCAGTGTACATGTATATATATATATATATATATATATATATATATTCATCTAAGAATACTATAAATAAAACGTATATAAATAATCAGTTTATTTATTTTGAGCGTTTTTGAGTTCTCCTCACCGCCATCATTGTTAAGAACCCTCCACAGCCATTTCCGCCAATGCCTCACAGCTCTTCGCACTGGGCGATCCTCCGACCTCTCCGCTACGGACACACACACACACACACAGAGAGAGACGAAACAAATCAAGACGCAGTCCCCGCACCCGCAAGACGTCAGCCGCGCCATTACAACAGGATAGACACACTTACGCACGCAACGGCAAGTCACGCACCCCTGTGATACATCTTCGAGACCCCAGGCAGCCTCTCCCACGACTCCGCCCAACTCCTTAAAAACACATTCATACATGAATGGGTTGTACGCGTATGCTGCTTTGGGCGCGCAGCGATAAACAAACCATGCGCCCGAACCTAATCATCCTTCGCTTTACCCCTGGAGCACGCTCACAGTCGATGCAGCCCTGCAGGTGGCGCACTTCTGCAGCGAAGATGCTGGCTATCTGAACCTGCTCGAGTGTAGGCATGAAGCTGAGCACGGAGAACAACACCGCCTTCCACAAAACGTGCGAACACGGAAAAATACCAAATCATGTAGTGTGCTTATAAACATTACGATGCGAGTGTTTTTGCGCTTTTCATAATTCATATCGAATGCAAGCGGTGTTTTTCTTCCACCATGCACTTGACGGCTGATTCTCGTATTTTCTCGTAGTTTGGATATGCAGCAAACCTAAGGATACCGTGCGAGAAAATTATGATGACGACGCTGCTCAGCTGCTGTATGGGCGCGTTGCTAGATTGAGGTTTTGGTTGAAAAGAAAATGTGTGAGAATATGCATACGCAAGAACACAAAATCCATTGTTTTCCTATCCACCTTTCCTTTATATTACTCAACGTGTAACCCTAGAATATCTATATTTATCGATCCCTCCCCCCGCCCCACCCCCCCCCGTCTATCTCTTAATATATGTTCGTAATACGGCGTGTATTTCTTGCAGCGTTCATTCCTCAACTCCTCGTCCTTGGTCCACTTAAGCATACCGGATACCTGCAGCGAATGGTTGGCGAGAGGTGACGATCTACCCTTGCAATCTCGCAGCAAAAACAACTCCCCTGAACAACGAGAATCAGGAGACAAAACAAACTGGAAACATAGGCAGGATCTTCGGTGCGAAGGCTACTACACAGCGACGCAATCCCCAGCGGAAGTACTTCCATGACACCAAACAACTCTTCACTGCTGCTTGGCTAGCTCACCTCTAACTCGCACTTGGCTTCTAAACACGCACAGGATACGAGGTTCTGGTACGAGGGGAGGACTTGATCGTAACTGTGAGGGCCGTTTGAATTGTTAGCGTCGATTGATTATCTTCACTCATAATGCACAAACTTCGCAAACTGCGCATCGTGCACGTCTCATGCTCGTTTGAGGCGGCGCAGCCGGCGCTGCTACGAAATGTGCGATGTTCGATAGGTCAGTGAGTGCGTGCGTGTATGTGTGTGTGTGAGGTGTGTGTATGTATTATATATATATATATATATATATATATATATATATATATATATATGTATAATATCCAATTATTAATTCGTTTAAAGATGATTACTTAAGATATCTAGCGATTTGATTCCGAATCTCGTCTCGATCTTCCGTTTCAGAGAGACGAATGCGGCCCAAACCTAACCCACCATGATCACGCCGGATTCACGCATATTCATGCATTTTAAAATCTGGGGGAGGGAGGGAGGGGCAAAGAGGATCATGCCGAAAACCAACTCACATCTGATGAGGTCGGCCAAATAGTGCGAGTCGGAATACGCATTGCCCGTGTTGTCGTTTTTCTGTTTGCAAGGAAGAAAGGGCACAGCTCGAAAAGTTAAATATCGCATCAACGACTCATCACGTATGTACGGCGGCTTTATTGCAGCAGAGCGCGCACAGAAACACGCATTTGAATGCTCTCTGAAGAAACGCGCGCTGGCTCTACCTGTAGGAGCTGCTTTATCATGGTGACGACGCGTGTATCCTATAACACGGAGAAATGATTCGGTAAAAACACAATCGGTCTTTTAACGGTTGCTGCTGCATTGAACCAAGTACATTTAGAACCTCCCACATAACGACTTAGTTGAGTTTTATCATATATTTTGGGAGGGCATTTTCAGTATCTCCACAGCAGCCGAAGTAGCATTTTTCGAGCATAGTGAGAACATAGTGTATGTATAAGGGGGGGGGGCACGGGCACGGACGCGACGTACCGTCAGGCCTTGGATGTCCTTGATTCTGCTCAGTGCTGTTATGACGCCCCTGTTAATAATGTGAAAATTTATATAATATATATATATATATATATATATATATATATTTGTATATTTATATCCATTTCATCATCGCTGTACTGCGGAAGGGACCAATATATGAATATAATATATATATATATATATATATATATATAATATGTGCAAGTTGGAGGTGTGGAATCGACCTCTTGAGGAAGTATTCGGGGAGATCTTTGAAGTCATTCGCCTTCCACAAGGTGTTAGCTTGGTCGTAATACCTTTTGGTAATGAAGGACTTGTTTTAAGATGCGGCGGCTCACCAACGCACCAATGTTATGCCTTTTGGACTCGAAGGAACATAATGAGGATGCACACCAACAATTGCTGCGCGCGATGATATTTTCGCGCGATGATATTCTTAATCACTCGCTTTCTTCTAATTAAAAAACGGTAGATGTCCACCCGTATAACTACTGCAATCTATCATTTGCGCCGAGTCTCCACCTATTCTTGAGGAATTCATAGAGAGAACGGAATGCGACAAACGGAGCGCTGTGCTGCTCGACTTTCCTGTTTACGTGAAATGCCAAAAATCGCATCATTTGAGCGCCACATATCAAATACAAAACACTATGAATCCCTTTAGGTTTTTCTCATTCTCTTTCGCCTCAATGCGGACATATGAAGATTTAAAGGAGCAAGGGCAGCTCACCATTCTCCGGTGATGGAGGCGTCTGTCTCGTCGCGACTTATACGCTGTCGCTTATTGCTAGATGACTCCGCTGGAAATCCGCATGCACACACGCACAATCACACAAATATCATTATGAGACGGAAAATAAGATGTCAAAAAACGCATGATTGAACCCTTCTCAAGACGGCCTCCAGATGCCAACGACGCCGCAGCTTCCGCAGCCGCTATGCGAACCTTTTGTGTGTGAAATACCATACTGTGTTGTGCAACTACAACACCGACAAACAACAATGGAAACACGCGCGCATACACACACGCCTCTATCGGCCATGGTTTTGGTACATAGAACCCAGCTGGTACTTGAAATCAAAAACACACGCGCTACAACGCCAAATCACACTCTAGCATGCACAAGATGTGAGGAAAGTGACCTGGTAGTAGTATTTCGGATCTAACAGCGTTTGGTCGAGTGCTTTTGGCGCAAGTAGCGGATCGGGGTTTTCTACGAGATTACAGTAAAATAATGAACTAACACTATCACCATTGCATCATCAAATTCTCGAAGCTTTTCACTTATATAGCATCACCATCCGCAATATACGACATATAAATACATATATATATATATATATATATATATATATATATATATATATATAGTTTCAAAGGGTAGACCGATTTTGCGAAGGCCCTCAACCGCATCAAGCTGCGACACCACGTTCTAATTGTATATCGTTGTTTTTGAGGATTGAAAAGAAAAATGAGGAGGAGGGACACCATGGCAAATCAATAAATTCGAAAAGAGAGTAGCAGTACTACACCTACCTTGGAATAAAGAAGCTGGTATATCCACATGACCTCGTGCTGGGTAACCTGATAATGGCATTTTATAAAATGAATCGGCGACGTATTAAAAAACAGCATTACGCGCGAATTACACATAAACATAAATATATATATGTATATATATATATATATATATATATATATATATACCAATATCTACACACAAGTAACTGATAAATGCAAAGTTTTAGTCTAGATCTTCTTTTTGTAAATTCCGTGGCGAAATGGCATGTACGATATGTACGCGACTCTTGGCAACAAGCAAACAACAACAGCGACCTGGATCGGTCGGATCCACAGTCTGAGCAGCAGAGCAAACCAGATTCAAGCGAAACGCAAAAAGAAAGAGGAGAGAGAACGAATCGAGGAGGAGACAAAACACGATAATCGTACACATAAACTCACACATTGCTCGATGTATGTTCCTGCACAGTTTTCGCGTGTGCATCTCGCAACTATAAAGCAGATACTGTATATACTCGTCGTCGCAATGTCTATATTATTCGTCCTTCTCCTTGCATGCGGTCTCGGTATACATTCAGTACAAACAGAGCACATGGTGCATTTTTCAAAACGAATGATCTTGAGGGGAGACGTTGGCTATGTGAGGTGGCACTTCGCAATATTCTCACCCGTCGGGATCGGCTCTAACCCAGTCCACCTAACAAACCGCGTTGCGTAACAGCACACGTAAACAACACTATCGCTAGAATCTATTGCGTATTGCCGGCACTAAATAGCAGTAGCCGCTCACACGCCCGGGCTAAAAGGGATCTTCGCAAGTGTAGCACTCAATTGTTACCGGGGTCTTTACGCGCCTTGGAAGCAACAATTCGAGGTTCAGTGTAGCCTAATTTTGGCACAAATCACCGATTTCAAAACAAACCTCTTTCCTTAACTAGCGAAGTATTGCCAATGTGCGATCGAAGACAATAACAATGACACATTTCGCGCGAACGGGTAGCGTTTATCGCAAGCCGTTGTTGCGTGTATGGCATGCTCCGAACATTACCTCGTCTTCTTTCTTCCTTGATTTGTTTCTTGGGAGACGCGATGAGCACTTTAGCCTTGTGACCTCACTCCGGCACTAGCACAATTGCCACGTGACAGCATCCATCCCACGTGCAAAACAAACACCATCAGAACATCGCCGCGGTACCACTTCACAAAAGCGAGAGATACGCATGCTTGCATCATGTTACGAAGCAAAAAGCCGCCGGATTCTACCAAAGGCACATCTACCTACCGAGAAGCCAAAGCAGTGCCTCTCTCTACATCGTAAAAGCTACACTTGCAATGCATTCAAGTCACCAGCGCAAACACACACACACACACACACACACCTGGCGGCCATCGACTGGGATAATCTTTTGGAACTCTTTAAACTTCTCCTTCACCTACACACCATCCAAACGAAACCCGCTCACAACCAACACACACACCTTTTTTCCCTCGCCAAAGGCCTCAGGAGCAGCATTATATGATACAATAAAAAAACGCGATCTGAAGACGACGCCCTCTCGGCTTCTAGCAAATACCAAAACAGCAAGAGCTCCTTTAAACCGCACTCCGTCCTCCCCGGCCTCCGCATTGGGGTCGGTAAAATCGGCGGATTCCTTGGTGTCCCCCATACCGCTATAAATATTATTATTGCATGCATGTTTCGATTGTCTCAGTTACCCGATCATACGGCGCAGAACGAAGTGTAAGAGTGGCATTACGCTATCAAAGTTTTAAGGGAGGGAGGGGTACCCGTACCCTAGCTTGTGTGCGGGAGTGCCGATTCGGCGCATCGGTGACTTGCGGCGCGCTGGTGAAGGCCTAATGTTGTTTTTGTCATCTCACGGGCAATAGCGTCCAAATCATTGGTAGGAGGCTGAACGCTCCGTCACGTTTATAAGTGTATTTCAATGTATGTATTATAGAAATATTATATATATATATGTGTACAACTTGATATATATTTTAATTCAATACAATGTATTTATGTGTGTGTGTGTGTGTGCGTGTGTGTGTGTGTGCGTGTTTTTGTGATCTAAACATATTAATGGGATTGGTTCTTGGCAATGATGCCGCATCTACCCTCGTCCTTGGCTCAGCCGCCGTGCTGCGTATTCGAGAGAGAAAACATACGACATTCGCTTAAAAATGCAGAATGCAAAAAGCTAATGACGATGAAACTACTAGTATCTTATACACTTTGAATAAGCAATAGAAGTGAGGAAAAAGTGAGGACTAATGCCGCAGAATGCGCGTGTGTGTAAACGTTAATAACTGCGACATCGTGAACGACCTGAATTGGGGCTTTTGTTACGCTTTTGCAGAGTTTGCTTCTCCGGTGGTAGTAGCAGCTGTACCATTTTGACAATGTACCAGCACACACAATAAATGAGAATCAGCCCCGCAAAACACGCACAAGAGAGTAAACTTGGGAATGGCAGTGTGAAGGCCTTCTAGAGGCTGCGGCAGAATACCTTGCCCGATTCGTACTCCTTTGGCGATCGAAAATCCTACCACCAAAACACACAAAGATGAGCAATCGCGCGCAAGGGCATCATCCTTAGGTTGAGAGTCTTTACATTTCCATATGGATTTTTAAGAATCGTATCTATCTATTATGTATATTATATATATATATATATATATATATATATATATATATGTATACAATAAATGTATATATTGTTTGATATATTGGTGTATTAATATATAGGTAAAGGCGAGTTTATTACCATCACCCATTCAAGAACCGTTTCATGTCGTTTTTCCTTATATGTAAATCTGGGAAACAAACCGACTCAATCGAAGCAATGGCCAATACCCCCAAATAACAGCACTCAACTTGTTCTTCAAAACAAAATCAAGTCAAATATCCCCAAAACGCAATCGAGACGGTTGGGGGGGGGGGGGGGGATGGGGTCTAAGACGTATTTATTTTCCTTTTTTTGGCAGTAGAAGGGTGGGGCTAATCGTGCTGAATGAACCTTAGATTTAGACGAGGAAAGTGGGTTCCTTTTATGAATTGATTGATGAAGTCCATGATCTTGTTTGTCTGTTGGTAGAAGAACAAGCAAGAATAAATAACTTCCTAAATAATGCCGATGTAACGGCACGCAAACATGTCGGGATCTCTCTAGGATGCTGAATATTCATGAACTCATCAACGAGACAATTTCTCTCTCTCTCTCTCTCTCTCTCTCTCTCTCTCTCAATCTCTTCTCTCTCCTGCTCTTACGCTATGCGTGGTAGACAATGGCATGCGTGTGCCTTCTACCCACCCAAATGCGAAAATGGCATGAAGGGAAGCGATAAAATGACCTCTGAGTTGTTCGAAATCTTCGATTTCTTGCACAGTTTCACGAAGTCTTTAGTCCCTTTGGCCAGGATTTCCTTGTCTTAGGAAGATAAGGGGGGGCGAGGCAGTTGTTGGAATAGGGAAAGATCATACACACGCTTGGAATTGCAGCTACTCTGCCCGCAATGGGAGAGACTGGCTAAGGCAGTATGGTAGTGGCTTTTAGATTTGCTACTCTACATAGTCGCACTCATCGAGAAGTACCTCCTGCTCCGTTTACGGATGGGTTTGTTTTCTGAGACGAGAACAGACAATTCAGAGCGATGCAATGCAATGTAATGAAGGATTCACTATTCGAAGGGAATAGCATGCGTCGTTTTGGACGATTTAGCATCATCCGCAGACGACTTAGGATTTAATCAAACACCGCGAACGCTACATCATTTACTTTGCTTTCTTTAATGTGTGTTTTATTTCGTTTGCCCTGTGCATTCTCGGCTGCTATGCGCGGTATGTGATCGCTCCTATCAGCAGCAGCAGCACCTTAATCCATTTGAAGAGAATGTCGTTGAAACCGTTCTCTGCGTGGTGGGAGATTTCGCAAAAAACAAGGAGGCAAATGAATTGATGCACAATGGGAGATCAAATTTCGAAGCAAATGGTTTGCGCCTTCTATATGCACAGAGGGGAAAAGAGGGAGGGGGTGGTGAAGAGCTATCGGAAGAATTCTATTCCTTTAAAAAAAATCTATTACAGCTTTAACTATTAAGCACTACTACTACTATTACTACTTCTACTACTACTACCTCCAATAATCTCCTGCAGACGAATCATTACAACGACGGAGCGATATTCTCGAGAAGGGATATTCGTCTCCCCATATGTGCTGGCAAGATAAGATACAGGCAGCAACGTGCAAATAGCTCATCACGACAACGAACATGATGATATAATCGATTTTTCGGGCAAAAGAAACCACCAGAGACTATAACTCGATTGTTGTTGGATCTTATTGCAAAACGTATTTGCTTGCTTTCGACTTTAGTATCATTCTTAAAGCTTTGTTTTCCAATCTATCTGCCCCCCCCCCTCTCCCCTTTACCTCTTTCCTCCTTGTCCCCTCCCCTCTCTATCGTCTTACTTTTCCTCTCTCTGCGTAAAAAAGTCCTCTCGCGCGCGCATCTACTATTTAAATTCTAACGAAGATACGGCGGAGATGGAGGTGTTGGTTGCGGTGTTGTTTACAGAAATCCTTTGAAGTTGAGGGGGAGGATGGGGTGTTTCGTGGTCAGGCTCTTAGACATCTCCGGCTCGAATGCCAAAGTACTAGCGGCTTCATTGCTGTTTCTCGCTGCGGCCTTATGGACTTCGGCAGGGTAGGTTGGGTCTTCGTACCTGCAAATGGCAGTTCAAATAATGAGGAAATTCCCCGATCCGCGCTGCTATAAGAGAGACACGATCAAATTCTTCGATACTGCAAAATAACAAATGCTGTGCACATATACAAGTATTATAATATATATATATATATATATATATATATATATAAAGTTTGGCATTACGTGCTGAAACTACTTAGGTTAAGTTATAGTGCGAAAGGATCACAAAATCAGCCTCGAAACAAAGCACACGTCCAAACACACATTAGAATAAAAATCACACGGATACGAATGCAAGCCGTGACTGCCATTACTCTAAAATGTCAAAGACTTTGTTCCTCCTGACAACGTATATAAATGCACGATATATCAGAGACCATTCTGAATGTTCTCCAAATGCAAGTAATTGAATTTATATCAGATCTACAATACTGACGATTTTTCGTAATAGAATCATATCGCACAACAAATTTCATCTGCGTTTTTTTCGCAGCTGCGGCGCTATATTCTAAGCTGCAGCAGCTGTACTTGACTTCTAGTTGGGAGAACAGAAGATAAAAGAGGTACATTATCTCCCTTTGTCTATCTACATCTTCTCTTTTTAGAACTTTGGAAATACGCTGCTGCTTTGTCCACTGCGACAAGGCATAGTGCATGCCGCTGATTACCCAAGAAACGTCGCGATTCGAATATTACAAGAAAAAGTGCTAATGTTTTTTATCTTCACATTTCTCTCTCTCTCTCTCTCTCTCTCTCTCTCTCTCTCTCTCTCTCTCTCAGAGAGGGTGTGTGTGTGTGTGTGTGTGTGTGTGTGTGAGCGTGTCAGGATCATGCTGGTACTTACAGGAGGAAAATAGCTTCATTGTTTCCGAACACCTCTCGTATGTATCTTTTGGATCAGAAAAACACAACAGTTGGCGCATTAGAGCCGTGTAAGAGAGAAACACAACGAATTGCACATATACATACACACAGACATACACACGGCCATAGACAAAATGCGAGAGAATCTTTGAATATCACCAAGTCTTCGTCATTCAAGAAAACAGGTGCACAATGATGGAAACGCTGTACCGAAAGAAATCATGAACACATTGATCGATGGCAACAACAATTTGGAAACATGCCTATATGACGTAACAAATGCGTGTTTGTTTTCGGTACTTATGCACTATTATCCCCACGAAGCCATCCACCATCCAAGAATCAGAATGGCTTTTCAACTATTTTGCACACACACACACACACACACGCACACACACACACACACACACATAACATCAAACGCGTTTACAGTAGAAACACAGTTAAACGCTCGGTATTAGGCGGAATAACATTCTCTTCTTTCATTAAAATGCTCTGCAGCGTTAGTGGCATTTTTAACTACACTGTACTTCTAAGCTTTCATACCATTTGCGTGTGCATAAGCCAGGCTGATGCAACCGCCTGAAGATATATATATATATATATATATATATATATATTATATTAATTATATACATTCTGTGTGTGTGCGTGCGTAAGTGTGTGTTTGTGTGTGTGTGTATTTTCATGCATATATTATCCATATATCATGTATATCTGTACCAACATAGACTATATTATATGCAAGCAAAGCAACAATGAGCACGTAGAGAGGAAGAATGATTACTAAAGATTATGATAAATAAATACTATATATATATATATATATATATATATATACACTAAGTAAAGCCTTGGATGGCATCAGAAAGAAGAATCATTGCCATTTAAAATACCTTCACTAGTAGACGTCTCGTAAGGTACACCTGAAATTAGTAGCAGTTGTAGAAGTAGCAGCACAAAGGTGTGGGGGTATTGTTTGGTGATGACTATTTTCACACCAACACATGGCGATCTTATCTAACGCTCTACATAAAAAAGAATATGATTATGCATGTATGCATGCTATTGGCACATCAAGTTTGTTTTCCTTTCTTGGTCTCTCTCACTCCTCCCTAACCCAGGTTGACCGAACATCATACGAAAAATTGTATAATCGATAGTAAGCATTACACATGCAGCTCTCCGATGTGTCACAAGCATCAGCTATCCCCCCCCCCTCCCCCCCACACCTGGTCTATGATGTGCGAGTCGTGCAGAGTCTCCACGTGGCATATACTTTCCAAAATTGTAAAACAGAGCATATCACACACACACACACACACACACACACACACACATCACACACAAATATGTGCAAATATGGACCCGAAGAGATAAACGAACGTGGTTCCCCACGATTCTTATTCGCACTTCCACAAAATGTAAACGACACGAAGGTCGTCATCTCAACCAAAAAGTTTGTTGTGTGTAAAAAACAGCAGCAGCAGTCATGATGATGTGAAATCGCTGATTACGCCATGCCGGTGTACGCCTCGACGTCCCTTACGGCCTCCCTAACGAAGACCTGTGCAATGATGCAAACAAACACGATGACACAATGCAAAAATGCCTTCTTTCCCGGTTGCTCTTGCATTCTCTCTTTATTCCTTTCTTTCTCTCTTTCTCTTTCTCTTTCTCTCCATTTCTCTCTCTCTCTCTCTCTCTCTCTCTCTCTCTCTCTCTCTCCACATCCATGTCTAACCTCATCATGTACCTGTCTAAAGGTTTTTGTAGGAAATGGTGTGCGGCGAAGATAATTCGAGACGAAATCAAGGATCTTCGCAAGATGCTGGCAGGTGTATCTAATTTTTGTCATATTCATATTTGTTGTTTGAGGGGGAGAGAGAGGGGGAGAGAGAGAGGGAGAGAGAGAGGGAGAGAGAGAGAGAGAGAGAGAGAGAAAGTGTGTGTGTGCATGCATTGTGATGAGTTGTTAGAATGGTGTATTCTAAACACAAATATTCGTGGACGCGCACTCTCGATACGGATTCCTACCTAACGTAAGTTTGCATTCTTGTGCGTAGAATGTCCTTCTTTTTCCGACCTATGTATGGGAGATAAAGAAACGAATATTAATGGTATTAGTATAATAAATTCTCGCGTATAAATGTATGGTAAGGCAAAAATGCCAGTTTACATCTAGTGTACCAAGATTGACGTGTTTGGGTTCCCAAGGAATGTATCTGTTAGTAGTTATCATCGAAGAAATCAATACATAGGTAAACATTAAAAACAATTAAGTCAGATGGGTACGTTATGTGTGTATATATATATATATATATATATATATATATATTCATTTATATTATATAGACTGTAGTAATAGTAGCTTTGATCATTTTGCATTCAGCACGTGCGTGTCAGTACATTTCAATAGGCACGGGGCTGTCGACACTAGCGAGATCGTCCACAATGCCGATGTCGTCGAGCGTGAACTTCTCAAAAGGGCCTGCGGCGAAGCCGATCTTGGGGGGGGGGGGAGGCAAGGGGTATGAAAGTGTAGATTAATGAGATTTTTTTTTTTTTAAAAAAAATGTACGTCAGAGGCATGCTCCAGTGATATGTATACATGGTGGGATGATGACGTGTAGCATAAATACCCCACGCGCATTCACTAGCTGCTCCTTGGTGTCGTACTTAAATGTCTTATATTTCACCGGTAGACCTGCGAAACAACGCGTTGAAAATGCATATATACACGCTGGTTTTTTGGCATGGATATATCAACTGACCCCCCTCTCTAGACGTGTGCTCTTCGACGGATATTGGGTCGCCGGAGGCCACGACCGAATACCGCTCGGAACAATGAAACGTCATTTCGAACGTGGACAAGGCGTTGCTATGCTCCTGGAGAGCAAACGGGAGTGGGGGGGGCGAATGCGGGTTATGGAAATGTACATACAATACAGAAACATATAAATGACAAAATATTCAAAGCCTTCAACCTTGCTCATCTTACCCCCACCCACCCCGACACACAGTTCCACACAAACACCTTCTGTGTAATCATGCGAAGAGTTGAAAAGTGATTGGATTGTATAGTGTTCATCTTCGTCATTTGTCTGTGATGGGCATTCTTGCTCTTACGTTGCACGGAAACCATGAGGAAGGCCGCCCCCGAGACGTGTAGGTGAATAAGTGCCTGTACCAACGACTCGTTTAGTAGTCTTTCCATATCGACGATGAGGATGGTGATGATGACGAAGGTAGAATGGGCAGAGAACAATGATGATGATGATGATGATAATGCTTTTATCAATACTTCGGTTGTGATGAAGAAAGGGTGAGTAATTCAATCTCGAGCCAAGAACGAATTAGCTTATCGTTGCGCTCTCGGAAAATACATGTTCTATATGCGAATTATGGCATTACAACAACGTACTTGGGTCGTATTTCATACGCTCCATTTCTTGGGAGAACACTGTGCATCCCTGTACGCGGACTTCTGCCGTCGCCTTTCAGTCGGTAATCAATCCTAACCTAAGCGGTAGAGAGCCGAGAAGGGGGGGGGGGTGGAGGGGGGATGTAGAGTTTTCTGTCATTCGTCAAAAAATCTACGAAAAGATCCAGAGTTTAATACGATATGATTTTGGTCTTAACAGGGATATAACAGGACGATGTGCTGCAAGGAGCATCGTCATCACGGAGCATTAAGCACGCATCAATGAGAGAAAGTGCGATTGAATTTCGATGGTATGATTCGACTTCTATCAATTGATAGCACTTCAATACCACAAGTCGTAGTTTGACTTCGCTCACGTCATCATCAACTTTGGCCTGATAACATCGATAAGTCAGTTGGGGCTGCATTGTAAGAGCATGCTGCTTCTTTAGGGTGTATCATGTATTTGGTACTACATTCGTTTCTTTTCGTTCTATAAATATACTACATATAATATGTGCAAAACAGTGTGTGAGTGTGTGTGTGTGTGTGTGTGTGTGTGTGTGTGTGGGTGTTGTGTATTCATAATGCACATCCAGGGAGCCCTTCAAGTCTATATACATGTTATTTTACTCGTAAATCTATAAAATGTGCGAGCATCGAAAAAGCGCGTGGTTGAAGAGGGGAAGTTCGCTTACGTCCGTGTCCATCAGATCGAAGTCATTGCTCCTCTCTTTCTTCACCTGCCAGCCATACCAAATTGCTCAGCGCCAACTGCATCACCACGTTCGCACAAACGCACGTATATCAAAAAGCATGCTGCTACGACGTAAAAAGCACGTGAGCGTGTGGCATTCATACAAACACGGCCAAAGTAAACAAGCACAAACACTTACTTGCACACTTACACACTTACACGCCTCCTACACACATCAACAGGCAGCAGCATACACAGCTATTTCCCCGTGAAACCTTTTCGCGCATGAGCTTCCGCTCACGCAAAAGGTCATCGGGAACGACAATGCAGAGCTCTCCTCTTTCGGCATAATATGCACGTTGACACGCACGTGCATCTACGTCATTTAGGTCGTTTGTCTGATGAAAATGCCAAGAGTAATTGCTTCAGCGATGTCACTTACAATGGGTTATAACGATTCTCGGATTCTCAATATTTGACGGAATCTTCCTACATCTTCAATCTTCAAAGACCAGAAATCGCGAGCCCTGACAATTGCATTTTGTCGGTAAAAAGCCGTACAACAAATCCTCGTGATCTAACACGCATTTGGTATAAAATTGCTGTCTGGATAAAGTGAAATGCTGTGTGTGTTCATGGCTGTGCAAGCACGTTCTTTTTATAGGGACATCTCAAGACTTACTTGTTGCTGCGGTGTGAGCCTTTTGAATCATCTAAAGACGAAGTCAGCACAATAATAATAATAATGAAGGAATGGAGAATTCGCTCTTCCTCCCCCCTTCTTCTCTCTCTATTTTTTTTTTCTCTCTCTTTCTCTCTCTCTCTCTCTCTCTCTCTCTCTCTCTCTCTCTCTGTGTGTGTGTGTGTGTGTGTGTGTGTGTGCCTGATTGTAAGTGTCGATGTTTTTTTAATAGTATCTGTACATGAAGTGATGATGTTCGGGGAAACTACCTTCGAATCCATGTGTTTGCACATGGGAGAACTTAGCCGTTTTGCCGTTTACGGATATAGAATCAATCTATAGTTTTTATGGGGTAAGTTCGCATGTTGAATACAGAGAGAGAGAGAGAGAGAGAGAGGGAGAGGGAGAGGAGGACGATAGAGAGAGATAGGGGGAGATTAAGAGATAGAGAACGAATACAGAGGCGGGAAAGAAAATACGCAACTGGTTTTGTTTTAGATATAACACATACGATGAATAAATCATTATCGGTCTAATAAAATACGGTCGTCGTTTCGTTCTGGCCTTGAACTGTATTTAGTTTTTATAGATTATTACGTGATAATACCGATAGCTGGCTGGCATCAGCATTCAAACATATCTCTAGTGGGTCATGTGCGAAGTTGTATATCGCTTCAGTAAATCCCTGGGGAGAGGAAGGGGGGGGGAGGGGGCAGGAATATACGACCGAGCCGGGTATAAGCTCCGTTGTGGTTATCAGTTAAAAAGTTACTATATATAATTGCATGATCGCCCAACCGTTATGTTCTCCCCTTCTCTCATAATTCTCTCATTCGAGGATATATTGTATGGGCAGGCGTGCCTTCCTATCGTGGCTTATTAGTGCTCAACGAAAGGGCGTGGAAAGGGGCAGTCAACGAGAGTATTTAAAAGAGTCATGAAGATATCTGCGCATGATTTGAACTTGCTAATACACGTACAATTGCAGTACGTGAGCAAGTACCTAGACGAAGCAAGTACGACCACGACCAGATGTGCATAGAACACACTCACACACAAACGCACACACAAACACACTCTCACTCTCTCACTCACGCATACGTACACGCACGCTCATAAGCAGAGGCATATTTCGGTTGCCCTCTCTCCCCTTAACCTCCCCACCAACCGAAAGCCTGCCGCCTTCAACGTCCAGAGTGAGCTCTAGCTTTTGATGCTCTGGCATTAACACATTTATTTGCATAAATCAACACAGTGGAAAGAGCCACGCCACCACCGCTCTCATCGAGAGCTTGCTCGATGTCCCCCTTCTTCTCCCAGCCTCATCCTCGCGCTACAGAAAAATCCACAACAACTACCTGGGCGCCACATCCTAGCAGGACTCTCCTATAGTCTGATAAAGCCGGGGGGGGAGCTAATAATGATCCGCAGCAGGTCGGCCAGAGAAGAGGCAGCGGTCGGTTAAGCTCTTCGCAGAAGAAAGATGCCGATTTTAGTAGTGTTTTTGGACAAGAATATTACGATATTTTCCGCAAAGAGATTTAGGCCGGAAAAGAGTAATTTGTCTTCTCAGATGTTTCACACCTCGCGTAGTTCCAGGCCGCATCGATATTTGTCCATCATTCCATTCTCGGTACAACTATGAGCGCATGTCAAGGCCGTTTGTGTCCTTCATGTCCGAGAGTGCATGTGTGATGGGACAATTTCAATGTGATTCTTGATTTCTTCCTCTGCCGTAAGACTGGAAGAAAGAGACATGCAAGACCAACAAATTAGCTGCTGCGACTTCGAAAAGTATTGTCGCTCAAACAAAGTCATGGCTACTTTGAAGGGAAAAACAAAGGAAGAAAAACAAGAAGGCACCACCGGCAGAGCATCCGGTGCTGACACTGGAAGGAGGAAACGCACTGCGTCTGGTGTTGCGACAACCAAAACCAAGAAACAAACCCAGAAAACGACTGAAAATGTGAGAACCCAAAGCGAAAAGCGCAGCTCGTCGGTCCCACTCCAAGTCCACCAGTCAGTCCTCACTGAAGCTGGTTCGAGGCACTGCGTTTGGCACACTGCAGGTGTCTTGCAACACCTTGGAAATGTGGTTCCTCATCATTGTTCGTTGTTCATTGTTCGTGCAAAAGAAAACGTGGTGGAAGTTGGTCGAAGCCAAGGTCCATGCACCACAAAGCTGGGGCAAGCTGGCAAGCCTCTCACCACCTGCAAGTGCAACCAATGATGGACACGTTGTGCATCACTGTGTCCATTGCACCACACGCTCAGCACGATCAAGGGCCCACTCTTTGGACGGTTGATGGAGTGTGCACAGTCGATCAGTGCCGAGTGAAGGTGCAACCGGTGCAGTGAGGTTCGGTCGAGTGTCGACCTCTCCCTCACTGCAATGGCCCAGCTGGCCAGTGGTGCACGCGCCACGTCACGCCACCTCACAGGTGAACCAGACTCGCACCTTCCCAACCACCACGCTTTTTTCGCACTTGCGACCACCACCACTTGTCCTGGCTGTGGCCCTTTTGAAACCACTTGCTGCCTGCTCGCACTGAAGGACTGCCAGGCTGGGTGCCAGGGTGGTCAAGAGCGAAAAAAGACTGGAAGGAGCGATGCGAACGACGAAACGCCAAGGTGGAACTTGCAAGAGTTGTGTGGCGGGCACGAACACCGCTCCACCAAAAGTGACTTGCCCTTGCAGTTTGGTGGTGCGCCTCTTGTGCTCACCAGAGGGTTCACTCTCCTCCTTCGACTTGGTGCAGGTGCTTGCCAGCTTGCGACCACTTCCTGGACGCGACTGGGCGAGCCTGGTGCTCCAACGCCACCACGCAGAAAACTCGCGTTCAGGAAACCTTGGAACAAGGTGAAGAACCGTTTCCTCGTGAACAAGGAGGAGGAGGGGGGAGGCTCTTTCGTTTCCTCTTGGTCGTTTTGCTCTTGCTCCTGGCGTGGTCACCTGTTGGACCTGCCGCCTTTGCACGCTCCGTGATGGACGTGCAATGTGCCATGCGTGTGGTGCACGTGGTGCGTTGCTGTGTCATTGCTGTGCCTGTTGCTTCCTCTGCGTGTCCCGTTTGCTTGTCACTTTTCCACGCCCCTTTTCACAGGGGACACTTGTTTCCTGCCAGGTGCTTTCTCCACCTGTTTCGTGCAACTCAACACGGCCAAACGGAAGGTTTGAGCAACTCCTCGCCACCGCCAGGCTCGCGTCTTGTTGCGAGCTCTGTGACCTTCAGCTCCTCTGCCTGTTTGAGGCAATCTGACACGGAAGGTTTGGGCAACTTGACACCTCTCTCCACGCCGTTTGTCCGACGTGGTGTCTCTCTCGTTTCGTTTCACACGTTCTCAGACGCACCAAAAGGGACGTGGGTTGCCAAGCTGAGAGTGAAAGGGGCGTGGGTTGCTGAGCTGAGGAGGAAAGGGTTTTGCGCGAGGGGTGTTGGAGTTTCCTTTGCACTCCTTGGAACGCAAAGAAGAGCTCTGGTGTCTGGGCATGTGGGTGATGACCACTGCTGAGTTCACCGGTTTCGTCCTGGTGCGTTTCTTGACACGTGGTTCGTTGGGATCCAGGCCAGCAGAGGTGCCCACGACCTTTGAAGCAACACCTTGTCCACGTCGATGCGCACACTGGACGACGCGGTCGTCCTCTTCCAGTCTTGGCGTCTCCAGTGACGCGGTCGTTCACGATGCGTCTCAACTCTGTTCCTGACTTGTCCAACCTGTCGTTCTTCTTGTGAGGGAAGAGTTTGGCAAGTTTGACCACTTCGAACAGTTCAAAGCGTGTTCGATGCGAGAGCTGTTGTGCGCGAGGGTTGCTGCGCTGGGGGTTGTCAGGCCCCCGACGAGCTCACTCGCTGGCCGTGCGTGTCACTCGCAACGAAAAAGCCAGTTGCTTTTGTTTGCCAACAGGAGCGTGCTTGTGATGGTGCACATCGAGCCTCCTGGTGTTCGTGAGGAGCAACGATCACAACTGAGTTGGAGTGACAGTGTGGTGTGCCTCACGATGCACACGCGTTCAACGTGCCTGCTTGAGCTTCGTTGCCTTGAGACAAAGTGCACCGGGTTCTGTTCGCACTCCTGTTTTGATGGTGACTTTCGTTCTCCACCTGTCAACGATGCAGCTGCGTTGCTCAAAAAGCTTCGCCGTTGTTCGACCAGCAACGCGTGGTCCAAAGTCGAAACGTCGTTTGACACGCTCACTTTTTCGGGTTGGTTTCTCCGTGGGGCCTCCTTGTTGCTTGACGTCCTTCCTTCGTTGTCAAAGAGGCTTTGGGATCACAAAGGAAGCCAAGGAAGGCGAGAGAAGCGTGCCGGGTGACTTGTTTTGAGGACGAGAAAACTGCACGCACGACGGGAGTGAAGAGAAGCGCAAAGGGTGCACCACTGAGAAAGTGGGAGTGGAGAGGACCGCAAAGAACGATTTGCGAAGGCAGGAGGCCTGCTTTGCCAAACGACGTGTCTCTGCGTTCCGTTCATCCAAACCACGTCCACGGAGCCTTCACCGATCCCAAACAACTGTCACTTGCGCAAGTGCGCTCCGCACGCACCTGGCACGCCTTTGTTTCACTTGCTCCTCCTGGTTGGTGCAGCTGACTGAGTTCCAACGTGCGCCTTTGCGAGGTTTTCGCTTGCGAGCAAGTGCAGCAGTTTTTCCAACACTCCTCTGTTCTTTTTCACGAGGTCCACCTCGCTCGTTTTTTGTCACTCGTGTGACTGCCTGCACCTCACCAGGTTTCTGCTTGCTTTTGCAAGGCCTGCTCACTTTGAGGTGGAGCTGCGTTCCACGTTCCAAGGGACGAACACGGAAGAGAACTTCTTCGAGCCTGGAGTCCACGTTGCCCTTGCCTTTGTGGTGCACGTGGTCGGTCGTGAACACCAAGCGCGCACTTGCACTGGGCAGTGCGCTGGGCTCCAGTTTGTGGTCTGGTTTGTCCACCCAACTGCTTCCACACTGGGAACGCTGGTTTTGGCCTCACGTCCCTGTTTCTCGTTGGGAACGTTGGTGTCGAACAGGTGTTCAGCGGCCTCGTGCAAACCAAAAGCCTTGACTTCACCAGCGGCCTCACCTGTCGCACACACACGCACACAAACGAAACGCCAGGAACAGTCAAAACAAACTGCACACACACACACACACACACACACACACACACAAACGTGCATGCATCAGCAACTTCAGTCTTTTTTTGTCGTTGGGAACAGTTTCACCGACTCGGCGTTCTTTCTCAGCTGCCTTCTGCCTCAACTCTGTCACGAACTTGACCACAGCTTCTTGGTCTTTTGACACCAGAGCATTGCCTGGGCTGGTGCACTCAAAGATGTCAGTCGAAAACTTGAGTTTGCACCTGCACTTTCAATGTGTGACTTTCCATCGATGGAAGTCACGCGTCGAAAATTGCAGATGCAAACTCGAGTTTTCGACGGACACCTTGCATTGATGGAACCAACGAACCGCAGTGACCCCCTCCACGTGCTGGAGGTGTTGACGTGTCGAGAAAACGAAAATTGAAACGTGAACATTGAGTTGTGGCAGGGTTGGGTGGGACATCCCCCCCCCCATTGCTTCCACACTTTTGGATTGTGCGTTTTCAACCTTGTTTTCTCCGACACGTCAATGCCTTCAGCACGCAGAGGAGGTCGCTGCGGTTCGTTTGAGCCCTCAATGCAAGGCATCCGTCGAAAAATCGAGTTCACACTTGCAGTTTTCGATGTGTGACTTCCACCTGCCCCCCCCCCGCCGCTCCCTGCATTTTTGGATTGTGCGGTTTCAATTTTTGTTTTTTTCGATGGTCAAATCCTCCAGCACGTGGTGGGAGACCTCCTCCACGTGCTGGGGGTGTTGACCTGTCGAAAAAATGAAAATTGAACGTGCACGATCCAAGTGGGGGATTTTTGCATTGCATCGACAAGAGGGTTGCGGGGGGGGGGGGGGGAACAGCTCCTGCCGTGGTGTCATCAACCACAATTTCCAGCAACAATTCCACAATTGCTGTTGCACTTGGGGAAGCAGTCTGTGATGCTGCCATGGCATGCACGCACGAAGTTCCCCACGTGTTCCTCAACACGCTCAAATCCTGATGACCATCTGCACGTGTGTCACGTGCACTGGGTGTGTTGTGCATTGCACGTGTGTGCGCAATCACAGCAGTTCGCCATGCGAGCAGCGGGAAAGAAGTCTCCACTGGCTCAGAAGGTCGGGGGGTGGGCCACAAAGGTGTCTGTGTTTCCGCGACGAAGCAAAGGTGCAGTCAAAGGCTGCCACGTTCGGGTGTGGTTTCCTCGGAGTGCCAGAGAGCGCAACATGCCATTGTCGAAACACCGTCAGTTCAACAGCCAGCTGTTTGAGAGCGAGCAAGCTGCACACGATGGCGTGAGGGCATTCGTGTTGTCCTTGGAGACCACGCTGCACAATCATGGCGGCCGTCCCAAGAAGAGAAGTGTCACTGTTGACGATGACTGCAGTTCTGGCAATGCACATGACAGCAACAAGAAGACACGCGTGGAGGTCCGGAATTCTTCTCGTCGACTGCAGCGCTCATTGGATGTGCACAGGCGCAAACAATTTGCAGATGCTGTGGTGAAAGTTCTGAAAGACACGATCAAGGACAGCACACACAACGAGCTGTTGCTGGTGAACGACAGTGAGGTGTGCAGGGGCAACAACGTGCCATGGTCTGACGTTTCTTCGAAACAAGCATCGAAAGTGACACTTCAGGCACAGGCCATGGTCGCGCACCACACGGTGCTGTGCAATGAATTGGACGCGAGATTCAAGTCAAATTGCAAGAAGCGCATGGATGCGGAGCTCAACATGGCAAAGAAGGCGGGATCCATGTGCATCCCACTTGTTGAGGCACGGACACTGAACGAATGGCGTCAGCAGTTCTGCCTGCACGGCGGCCACTTCTTGCTCGATGGGCGCGGAAAGTGGCAGCGTGAATGGATCTTGAGCGAAGAGAGCTTGGCACAAGAGTTGTTGATCCATGCGATGTGGCCATTGGACCTGCAAAGTTTTGCACTTCAACTGCAAAATCATGTCAGCACCAGCACGCGAGCCAGCCAGCGCCAGCGTTTTCCCAAAGTTTGAGAAATTTCCAGTTCTTCTTGACAAAAATGGTCGGCAGCCCCCTCAGGCCCTTGAGAGCTTTTGCCATCTGGAAAAAAGTTTGAAATTGGACCAAGCTTTTCGAGTTGGGTCACTTTTTCGGATGCCGGAAAGTGTGACCGTTTTTTGACCAGGTGTGACTCTTGCTTCAAACAAGGATGAAGTGGAAAGTTTCGACACGTGCACGTGCGTGCGTGCGTGCAAACAATGCTTTGTGTGCACATTGTCCACCAGCCCCCCCCCTGCAACATTGTTCTCCTGACAAAGTGCAAGCATGACAATGACACGACGTGATGCACTGTGATGCTGCAGTGGCATGATGCAATGGCACAACACAGCAGCTAGTGTCGCTTTGCGATGGGTGTGCCTGCACACAACGCCGCCATTGGTGGTCATGATGACATCATCATCATCACTTGCACATCACACACAATTGTGTCCACATCATCCACTGAATGCACACTCTGGACACACAGAAGTGGCGCTGCTTTCACCACCACCCCCCGTGCTCATTGCATCAAGCAAGCCACCGCGAATGCTAAAAAATCTTTGCGTTGTTGAAAAATGTAGCGCCATTGTGGCTACGCGATGTGACATTTTTGCGTTGCAGCAGCGAGAAAGCAGTCGTCGACGCCTCACACTGCGCCTTGAACATCGCACCGGCAGCAACCGTGGCATTTCTCACCGAAGCTGCATAGCGACCATATTGGGCAGTAATCGAGTTCTCGTCTGGCACACAGGCGAACGCTGTTGCATTCTTTCCTCCACGACCTAGGACAGCAGCAACACCTGTTCCTTCTCCTAGGGCTGCTCCAAGAATGCGTGTGAGCGCCAGCATCAACATCTTCGCCCCAGCATGGACCGATAGGGGATATCCGGTGCGCATATTGCTGCCAGACCTGTGGCATTCAAAGCTTAGGCAACGATGATTTGGAAAACAGGAAATATTGGAGAAAGAGATAGACAGAGAGAGAGAGAGAGAGACAGAGAGAGGAACCCTATGCTATCCACGTAGCTTCGCGCAATTCCCTGAAGCCCTCGGAACGTCTGGCTTGGATCTAGCATGGCCTTCACGACTCCCTTGAAAAACGGCCACATTGCAAATATCAGCTCAATAATTGAGATTTCGAGAAAGAATTGACTCTGGCCAGCAGGTGGATAAAATACACTACTAGACACATTCGCACAAACACTTAGAGACTTGATCTGTGACAAGTAATCCCCACAAATGCAATGAACATGAGTCAATAGCCGGAAGGTTTACCGGCCCTGTCTCTTTGAGAGCATATAGCGCCGAAGCAGGCACCATGTGCATGATAGCCCCGTCCTCCCGCAGCAGCTTCACGAGCTCCAGGACTGCACAGTCACAAACGAACATATTTTGCTGAACTGCAAGAGAGCCGATGCCAACAGACAACACGCCATTGTTACCCAAGGAAAAAAAAAAAAAAACGGAGAAATAACCCGGAACAGCCCACACATACGATCTACTCATGCGCGTGGCCATCCAACAATGACGAAATTACGAGTCGTTGTTATTTCGTCAATCCGAAACCAAAGTTACCCAGTCGAAGCGGGCCGTGGAACTCTCTTGCCAGCACCTGCCGTGCGTACACAGCAGCCTGGGTGGCGTTAGCAAAAGGCGGGGGGGGCGAGGGAGGCACAAGCCCCTCACAATTGATGAGCAGATCGAGCTCCTTGTAATCCCTCTGGATCACCTTCGCAATGCGCTGCGAACACCGGTACGAGGAAAGGGCAACATAGGGACAATTTGAAAAGAGAGAAAAGGATAAGGGAGGTTATTAGAAACAAACGGAAGAACTGCTTCTAAGCGACACACATAATCCTTTCTCCCTATCATTCGAAGCAAAAAGGTCAAACTACAATTTGGAACGACGGCAACACCGAAAATCCTGCCTTCCCTTCTCCCCCCCCCCCCTTGCCATAGACTACGATTCCCCACTAATAGACTCGCGCAAACAGGCAACAAGCACATCGCCAAACGCCCCAACCTGAATGGAACCCAAAGAGGTCAGATCTATCTGCACTGGAATCGCCTCTGCAATGGCCTTGAAACACATTTAACAAGCGACAGGGCCGCTACGGTATGAGCACGGCCTTGCACTGCTAGCAACATTATCTCAACGCAGTAACAAAACAGAGAGCCAACGACACAACACACAAAGCCAACGACACAACACACACACACACACACACACACACACACACAAATACAAAAACGTGGCGGATATACATCCAAAACCGAGCTTGCTCCACAGGATATTTCTCGCAAAAAACACGTTGCTTCGGCTAGTTGTATGCCAAGTCTCGCCGCAACTTAAACGCACAGCCCCAGGACTCAACTCTCACCTTTTGCGTGAGCTGCTCGCACGCCTTCCTAGCTTGCTCGAACGTAGGAGCCGCAATGAAGAGAGTGAGTGAATGCTCTTTCTCCATGAGTCGATGTGCTATAGCATAGCCAATGCCAGTGTGCCCTCCGACAACAAGACCAACCTGCACGTGGACAGCACTCAATGAGAGGACGGAGAGACGGAATGAAGGAAATACGTGCTAATTGCAGGAGAGACAAAACGAAGAGTGTAGGAGCAGATGTACGTCCACAAAGGGCGGAAGAGCAAGACACACTGATTAGAACTCTCAGTACTCAAGAGAATAGCAAAAATGCTCAAACCCTCCTCTTCTCACACCCCTCCCCGCATGGAGGGCACTCGGTTGTTGAAAGATCGTTTCTGGAGAACATCAATTTACCCGCCATTTCTTCGGCCTCAAATGGCCGGGGGGGATTGCCACAGGATTATCGTCGGGCCGGCCGAATATAGACCGCACGACGTTCACATCCTCCGAGTGCTCCGAGGAAGTTGTCAGCAGGTTCGAGGGAAGCTGCGTGTGTGTGTGTGTGTGTGGTGGATAGGTGAGGCTCCAGAATGAAAATAACCGGAGAAGCTACTGAGCGACTGCCCGGTAACATAAAGTGGATTGCATGCTGCAATGCATGTGTATAACACATATAACATACATAAATATCAAACATGTGCTAATGCATGTACACGATGGCAGATCATTAACGCGTGCAACCTGCTTTTTGTATTCTCTCATTTCACGGCGAAAGTGCGGCATCATCCAATGCTCCCCATGCACAAGAGGGTCGTAGTAGAAGCTAGTCCCGTTGTTTGCAGCACCAGCTGCTGTGGTTTTTCCTTTCACCGATTTCTTCTTCCTTTTCTTGACAGCCGGCACGCCGCCATCTTCCGACTCGGCCTCGTAGACTTCCTCCTCACCTTCATCGTCATCTATTCCGCCTGCGAAGTCACTGAAGGAATGCTCCGTGCAGCTGGTGGAGGCAATGATTTCGTCCATCTTGCGTGTTTAGTGACACATACGGGTTAGCACGGAGTGGGTTTCGAGCAATACATAGAATCTACAGACGCATAGGCGCAGTTCATAATAAAAAATACACATTCAACTAAACAGAAGGTTCATATACAAATATAAGGACTGCGAGCAAGTAGGAGAGTAGAGGCCGCAAAGATTGCCATTTTTTTAGCCGATTTTCTGACCTTCCTTTCTCGGAAAATGAAAAGAGGCTTGCCATTGCTGTCAAGGATAAGTGCCTTAGCGGGAGGCCGCCCCTCCCCTAACAACGTAAAATGCGGCCATTAGTTTCTTGCAATACAGAGGAAAATGATTGTAACTTAAATAACCCTACAGGTAATTAGAGATTCCTATTCTCTCTTTCGCTCTCCCCGCCCCTCCCCCCGTCCTCTAAATTTTGGTGTCGTAAACCATACCCACAGAATAGGACTCAATCGATAATTTCACGAAAAGTTTTTCGCTCTTATTAATACGCACCATTCCAAATAAGACACTTCCGTCGCCGCCTAAATACGCATTCAGTTTTCATATAAGTAGTGCTCTTCATTGGTATAATAGAGAGTGAGATCTCTTCATCACTCTCCCTCTCTGCCGCCCCCCTCCCCCCCCCCCCCACCCTTTTCTCCCCACTATTCCCTCGTCTCTCCGCTAGCACGTGGATGTTGTATTAGTGAATATAGAGAACCTTCGCTCCGCATATTCCTTGTTCCATAGGTTCTCATGATCTTCAATGACATTATCCTTTTGCAGCATCATCTGTGAATGCTTCGCTTTGAAGGCCTCATCGTCCTCTGTAGTATCTTCGTTCTTGCTCTCCTCCTCATCTTCATCTTCGTCATCGTCGCTGTCTAAATCGTCCTCCGCCTCCTCATCTTTGAGATCCTCCCAGCCCTCGCCCAAACTGAGAGTGCGAGTGGCGCAATTCAAACGATGCTACGAAACCCCATTTGCAAGTGGTGCAAAGACAACGCCGACACCAGAAAGAAAGCGAAAGACTTCCCTTCTCACGCCCCCTCTGCCTCTTCGAGTATTCTATTCCTAAACTCGTCCGAGCATGCCCACCACACCTGTGCTGCTCCATCTTCGCCTTCCTATCCCTTTTTGCCTTCATCCGCGCGAATCTTCACCGATATTTTGCCCAAACACAAAACAAAGATGCGGTTGCGTTATCATCAATCATCGAAATCTCGCCGCACACACGCGCTGGGAGGAAAACTCGAGCGCGGGAAACAACTCGTAGTTATCTATCGATTATGCGTATGCCGGTCTGCTAGGAATCAAGGTGCATCGGAAAGGTGTCATTCTCACTAGCAAAAACAACACGGGGACGAAAAGTAGCGTTTTTCGGCGCTTTTCACTCACTGGGTCTCTTTATCGCGGATTGTGGCGATTTTGAGAGGAATGGCGAACGTCCCGGCCTTGCGCCCATTGATCTTCGGGAGCTCTGGGACTACAGGGTTCTTCTTCTTCGGCTGTGATTCTCTGGCCTGCTGCTCCCCGTTCCATGCCTTTTTGTTTTGGGTATGCGAATAATGATGCAGTGGTATAGATGATGTGTGCTCAAGTTGAATTTTCGGCGAGATTGGCGATTTGATTTCGAGCGGGCGCTGCGGATGCCAGAGTATGGGCGCTACCTTCACGTATTCGTCTCTCTCGCCATCAGCTAACTCATAGCCCAATCGGACCCCATTACTTTCACATGGGTACGTGTATAGCCTTGGGAGAGGGGTGGGGTGGGGGGGGAGGGTTGAAGGACATATCACCGACCGATGCGGTTAGATGCAATATGAACCTCGACTTTTTGCCATACACACAATGTAATCATGTGCAGATAACAGGTGCCTTTTCTCTCTCCCCCCCCCTCCCTCCCCCCAACCCCTCTTCCTCTCTCCAGCAGCTCTGCTTGCGAACAAAGGTACCCCTCAACTCCATCGTCGAATCGTATGGAAATAGGCCATTTCGCGATTTTCTTGGTGGTTGGGTTGCAGAAGGGAGCACCGACGCGAGGGGAGGGGCAAAAGCAGAAGGGGTACATACGCAAGAACAGGAGGCAAACATAGGCATCAGACTAATCCTGCACAGGACTCAATGCGATGAGTTCCTTACTTTGCACTGCGTTGTGATTACAAGCTATTCGGCGTAAGCTAGGGTCTGCTCTGGCGATGTGTTTTGATTCCTACCTTTGTTTCAGGGCCGGCAAGCTTCGTTCGCACTAGATTCATGCCGCCCACCGATGTGATAACACCCTTGCGCCAACCTGCGACATCATTGCGCAGTTAAGACCGGAGTTTAGATTAACAGAGAGAACTCAGCAGAGTTGTTGTGTAATTCTTGCCGTAGTGACAGCAGTAGCAGCAGCAACAACAATGCTGAGGATGATGCGGCGAGTCAGCCAGTTTAAAAAAAAACACTGGTAAAACCCAATGCACTCCGCAAGAAAAGCCGAAGGTAAACCGAAAAAATGTGCGAAGTAATTCTATTTTTCTTCCTTTCATCGCGATACTGACCGTCTCTTCGCATTACTCGCACACCGAAGCCCTCGAAAGGCACCGAGTATGTATGGAGAGTGCTGCAGTTCATGTTTTCTGCAGGAAAATAGAAGAGAGAGAAGAAAGAGCATTTCCGACGAGATTCAAAACGAGACAGGGAAGAGGCAAGAAACGGCTCAAGCGCTATTTAACCGAGAAATCAAGGCAACGTGGCAGCAGACGATTAAAAAAAAGAAGAAATCTAAGACACAGTACCAAAAAAGCTGTACATTCGCAGCATGTTTTGCGGCGCGGCGACGGGCCACAGATGCCTTTTCTTTAGGTCTTCATGAAGGATCTTCGAGCCCGTCTTCTCCTGCCAAAACAACGATGACAACCATTCAAACCACCGCACATCCTGAGAAAGCAAATCCCGCCCAAATTCGCTCATTCTTTCCGCGTGTTTCCAGCTTTCGAGCGAGTGTATATGTATGCGAAGAGTGAACATGGCAGGAGCCTCTCGCGATAGGAGAGGCGCATGGAACCTGCGCCACTTTCTCCCACTTCCGGTAGCGTCGCCTTTGCACGCGCTCGTCCTCTTCCACTTGCGCTCGCAGGGAGTGGTTTGTGGGCATTCTGCGTGCCATCACACATCGTGCAGGTGGAGGGGAAAGCAAAGGCCGCAGTTGGTATTAGGATATAGTACGCATATAAAAATGCCTAGTTTTACGAGGCCCCCCAGGGGCAAATATCAAAAATGAATAATGTATTGAAAGCATAGGACGGATTGTGCCGATTAGACGACAAATGTCTGAACAGCGGAGAAGAGTCCACACAGAGGAAGTGTCGGCGGCTCCTTGATCCGGTATGGATTCGAACGCAAAAGATTAATACATTTTGAAAGATATACTCGCGAAAAATGTTCTTGTAGTGTTTCAGCCTACTACTACATCTACTATTACTACTACATCTACTACTTTGCTAGCAGCTTCCTTAGCCCTTCCCCTGCCCTTCCAGCCTTTGGAGAGTTCCTGTCGCATGTAGTCATCATGTTAAAGTGCTGAATTTGGCTTAAAGTTGTTCTTTAATGCCCATATTCAATACGATTTATACTAATGCTTTGCTTTAAAAAACGCAAGAGAGACGGAATGATGAAGGAGTATACAACCACTGCCCAGTAATTTCTTGGTACTCTTCCAAATACTTATCTTTGCTGTCAATCCTAAAAACGGTGCAGACTTGGGTGAGGAGGCTGTTAGTACGCGACGATATTCCTACAGCAATAGCCGCAGTGATCATGGCTAGCATCATGCAAAAGGCCTTCATTCACGCCACCGGTGCTTGGTGATTTTGGAACACAAACAACACACACACACACACATATATATATATATATATATATATATATATATATGTGTGTGTGTGTGTGTGTGTGTGTGTATAATATAAATATATCTATGGAGGCGTTGAACTTATCCGCACAATTTCTTGAGAAGGTCCATATCAAGGAAGCTCTTTGGCCTTTCATCGGGGACTGCCATCTTCTTCCCGGGATCTAGATCTGAGCGCAACGTGGGCCGTTTGCGAAGGGGAGACAGAAACAGCAGGATACACCAACACAATGCGGAGATTATGATGATGTGTGAGAGAGAGCCAGGTTTGCTAGCACAGCAAAAATTCTTATTAAATGCTTTAGAATGCCATCCGGGTCAAAAATGTTCCGATTTTATTCGGTGATTAGCGTGCGTGGCGTCGCAGCAGTTCTCGAGATCTTCGAGGCCGATCACAGTTTTTATTGCCCTACTTGCTACGCTACCCCTCTCCCCCACCTCGCTCAATTCTAATTGTACTACTTTTCCGCGGTAAACGGATAGGGGGGGGCGGCGACGTGTCCTCCTGCTCGTTGACACGGTCCTTTCTCCTTGCCAAGCGGTGAGTTCGCTTTTTGAATGAGGGAAAATACAAAACGATATGCGTTGTGATGTCATCTTTCTGTTTATCGCTGTGTTTGTTTAGGTAATAATTTAATATATATATATATATATATATGTGTATATTGTTGCTCTATATATGTTGGGTATTTCGCACAAATTATACAGTGGGCCGCCTTTCTAGATTGGGACAACTAGCGTGAGAATAGCACCTGCTTTGGTAATGGCTTCGAATAGAGCATCTCTTTCAGCCTTTCCTATGATCCGATAAAAAGAGAGAAAACACGCCAAGAATCACGTCATCTTGTCCGCCGACGAACTACTAACACAACGCATGCATACCCCCCCCCCTTTCACGAGGGCAGCGCGCGGTGTTTCAAATCGTGCGCCTATGGGCTCGACTACCGCTTCGTCGTCGGGATCGAAGTATCTTCCATCTCCAAATCTATAGTCAATCACGTTCCTGGGCAGTATGGATTGGGTAGAGTATGAATAAGGCCGATTCGTCACGTGGTTGGGGCAACGCGCCACTGCGACTTCAGCGGTGTATCACATCTCGCTTCAAACATTTTAGTTAGCAATTTAGGGTAGAAATGCGCTTGCGGCTCCGCCCAAGAACGGCATGGGATGTGTCGTTGGTGGATAACCAGTATTCTATCAGCTCTCGGTATAGAGCGATGAAGTCCTCCTTAGTCACGTTCCGAACATCGTCGAACGTTAGTTGCTGGCAGAGACAGCAGTGGTTGCATTAGAAAGATATATCTCTTGAATTAAAATATAAATATTTATACATATATATATATATATATATACATACATACATATATAAATATTATATAGGTACGTATGTAATAGTACGAGGGAGAACAAGGAGAAATATCAGAGAGACAATTCAATATATCGTTATAACAACGAAGAAGGCAAATATATTAGTACAACGGGATCTGATTCCACAGCTTACAGCGATGTGCTCACAACCTGCGGAGACTGGTTTTCGATAGCCCATCCATACTCGCCCAAGTAGTGCTGCATCACTGTTTTGCAGAGATATATTTTATATATATATAACATAAACATATATAGACAGACTAGATGGTAACGACCGTTGTAAACAACTTGCTGCTCCGATCCCTCAGGAAATCTCTGTTTAGGGACTCTAACGATAGGATGGAAGAGGTGACACAGCATACATGGCAGGGAAAAAACTTAGGGTGGGGAGGGGGCT